>CM076576.1:889865016-890037516 GCA_034641835.2 Pinus albicaulis
TGTGTATATAGATTTATTGTTTACTTTTCTCCAGTTCTTATATTCTATTTCAGTATTACTGCATTCTCCCTTTTGGGATATTACAGTGGTATCAGAGCATGATCTTGGGCTCAACTTGTGGACACTTCATCTTTTGCATCAAAGGAGTAGTAGATAGATGAGATCTATCATGAATGAGGATATTTTTTCCATTCCTCTCTTTAGATCCAAGTAATATCTCTCCAAGGAGGTCTATCAAATGAAGGGAGAAAGTAAAAAGGAGAATCCAAGAAGAAAATTTGATGAGGAAGGTCCAAGCACTTGCTATCAACGAAAAAGAAAACTGGAGAATCATAGATCTTCACCTAGATCTACTATACCTACTTCTTTTGTAGAAGGTGAAGGGTGTAGAAATGAAGAAAGGAAAGAACCTGAGACTTATGAGACTCTCAGTCTGTCTCTTGAAGAGTAAAAAGCACAATATAGAGCATTCAAAGAGAATCTAACTCTCCAAGAATTCTTCCAAATAAAAGAATAAAGAGGATCCTATAGCAGCAATAGAAGGAAGAGGCAAAATAGATTCTATTTGCCTAAATTTGACGGATCTTCCTCAAGCATTGTTAAGGCTTGGAGGAAAGAGTTAGATGCATTTTTCAGGATCCATCCTGTAGTTGAAGAAGAGGCTGTCCAAATTGCAGCACTTCATCTTTTAGTTGAAGCCAATAATTGGTGGTTTGGTCACATGGAGCATGCAAAAGTGACTAAATATTCATTTTTATTTCACAAGTTGAGGAAGAACTTTGATGTTAGATGATCAAAGAGGTATCACAAAGAGACATTTCCTAAGGAAACAAAGGAGGATGTCAATCTTGTCACTCTCAATGAAAAGTCAATACATTCACCACCAGCTGCGGAACTACTTGCATCTGGAGAAGAGACACTTGCAACTTTGCAAGATATTCTTGAGCTCTTGACACATAGAGTCCCATGCATGATTCAGGAGATGCATGAGGGAGAGGAGGAATATTCCAGCGCTGGTACACTTGGAGAAGAGCAGCCATCACTCTTACCAGCAGTTGGATACACTATTATCCTGGTTGGAGGAACTCTTGTGTTCTGGCAAGAGGTTCCCACACATCAATTGATCCAAGGTATGCATGAAATTTCATCACATATGGTTTTAGTAGATCTTATTGAAACTTATGAGGACATGCCATCAGGGCCAATGCATAACCAAGGGTTAGAATGAAATTTGTTTTGAAACAAAAAACTATCATAGCGCAGAGGACCCTTGATCTAATCAAGGAGGAGATGAAAAGCTATCCTAGTTTGTCATTGATGGACTACATTCAACTCTTTTAGTTGAAGTGTGGATTTTCAGGAAAAGGGATTAGCATGATCCTATGTACAATGATTGGTTATGAGATCAGTATTATGCCTTTCTTTGAGACAACACATGTATTACCATGCAGATCTATTGCGCTTTCACTTAGTAGCAGTGATAAGGAAGGAGCCCCATCATTCTTGGAGCATTCTGAAGGTAGCTTCACTCATGAAGTAATGGAGGTAAATATGGTAGATGGTAGACATATTGAGATAAGAAATATTTTCTCCTTTCTAGATGACCCTTTATCAATGAGCATCTCAGAGCTCAAAGAGAAAATTCTACCTGTAGTAGTTCCAAAAATTATTTGGTTTTGGAGGGCCTTTGGTGAAAAGAGAATCTCATTGAGATAACTCATTGGAGGTGCACTTCAACATTTCATGAATTGCAAAGTTCTTCATTAGTTTGGGGAGGATGGTATTCTACAAAAGGAGGATACCATGTTTATGCAATATGTTGATCATGTCAGCACTCTGTTAAAATTCTGTTAAATTCTGACAAGCAATCCCCTTTAGACCCCCTCAGTTTGGCCTAAAAATTCATTTTTCCGCCTATCGTTTCCCTCCTCTAAAATCAAAATTACATTAAAAAGGGGCAAAAACCCACATTTGAAAATATATAAGGATTGCCACCTTTCGGCCCTAGCCCCTCAGTCTGTTTCTCCACATAACCTAGGCGCTAGACCAAGTTGTATCTTGGAAGAGCGCTTATGGAAATCAAGGTTTCCCATGTGCCCATATCCTTTGTAAATGAAAAAGTTCCGATGCGATGGTGAACTTGTCTGTCGGCCTTTGAAATAATCTCAATCGTTGATCTGTGTAAGATCTTACGGTCAGCGCTGTTTCATAATGCGCTCGTGGCCCAACCCATTTACCGCCTCGATCGCCTGTCCACCATCCGATCAAACCATAAATCAACGGTCCACAACTCACCCGCCTTTGTGGTCCCCGCGCCCAAAAACACTGTTCAAAAACCGGTGGTATTCATCGCACCGGCTTTGGAGGGCGGGCGGTATTTTCCATTTCAGAGCGATTCCACTCAGTGTATGACACGTGGCTCCTTCACTGTTTCAAAAACACCTCCCCATCGCGCGTTATCGTTTGGAATTTGACCCAGTACGATATCCCTATCAACGGTCCAATCTAGGGTTCTTCATCCAATGGTCATCGCACCCTGAAGATGCGCGGAATTTAACTCAAGGTATCCGTACCCTTGGCCCACCAATCTGTCGCCCTCCGACGCATCCTCAGCCATCGATCTCCTCCTGAGATCGGACGGTCCTTATTGCTTGTTTACTCGCCATCGAAACATGTCCTCCACCACATCATTATTCCACGAGTGTTTGTCACACGCTCATGCCATATATTTATCCCATTCTAAAGCCGATTTCTAAGGTTTTACATTCAATTTCTGCATTCCTCCAACCTTCACCAGAGCATTTCTCCGCCATTCCGCTGTGTTTTTCCACCATTTCTCCAAGCTGCCCTATCATCCTCATTATCTCAGTTGCATCCACCTTCCCATGCATTTTTTTCTTGACGATTTTGTGTATTCTGCAAGGTATGAGCGGCGGTAAACCACCATGATTCACAGTCTCAATTACAGTAGCAGAAAACACCATAAAGGACCATTTTTTCAGAGGCTAGAATTATGGAGAAAGGTTCTGGGAAGCTGTTACGACATGACTGCCATTAAAGAAGTAGGATTAAACTCTCTCAAACCCTCCAGAGTCATTCAAAACGTAGATTGCGCGATCGGAGACATTAATGTTGCAGACAGAGAGTATCAGTGAAAGTCAGAGAGTTAAAGGTGCATAATTGCAAATTTTCAAAGTCTTAACCTAACCATTTGAGGGCAGAGTACCAGATCGAAGACCCTGCAGATCACTCAAAAGGTCTATGCATAGAAAACAACACCCTCAAGGTTTCATCTCAGCAGAATTTTCTTTCCAGGGAAGGACAGACTGCCCATGAGGCTTTTATTTCTCTACCGTGTTCCTGAAGAGACTTCTACCCAGTGCATTTATTTTAGAAAACAGACCTCAGAGTACATACAGTACTATCGAGTCATTAAGCAATATGGGCATGCACATTTCCTCCATCCTGTCTTAATAAGGCAAATTAAATTCTCATCATCGACTTCATTTATGGAGTTTTCTTTTTCTCCTATAAAACTCTTGAAGAAGGGAGGATTAGGGGTTCCAGATTTTATCAGAAAATTATACAGTAAGAGGATTTTTGTATGCATTTTTGTAAAAACTCTCATATTAATCTACAGAGCCCATTGGGTTTCAGTGAGGAGGAGTTCCGTCTTTAAAGAGGATTCTGGTCTTTGATGTCTCACAGTGTGTAACTTTCTCTTATATGTGCTATTTTAGTTGATCATTTCGTTTCATCCGCCTTTCTTGTATCATGTTTCTGGAATGCGAGTGGCTCACTGGTTTTTAGTATGGATTTATCCTAGTTGATACCCATGCTCAATCAGTAAAGCGCTTTAAATATGGCTCAGGCATGATATATTGTTTCACTATTCACTTCAACCATATTTCTGCTATATTAGTTTCTTTGGGAAGTTATTTTTAAAACGCTATTGTCATGTATGGATTCTTAAATTGGTAAGCCCATTACATGGTGATATTGTGTTTCTGGATATCGTCTCAATGACAACTAGTATTCTCTTAATCTTTCATACACAGCTAACACCTTCTGATAATTTATCTTTGTGCAGTATTTCTGAACCGGCCCTCTCTACAGTAAGCTGCCTCTGAATTGTATGATGCTTTTATATTGGAGTTTTGCATCTTGCCTCTGTAGTATTCCTTTCCCCATGTCAAGTTTCTGAAGGTTTTTGTCCCATTCAAATTAATATTTATTGTTTTCAAGAGATAGCATGAGAGCCATTCGTTGATAACTTCCCTTGTTATACCTTATGCTCCTTGCTATATTAAGATGTCCTAGGCACTGGTCTTTCACGACTCAAGGCTGTCTCTAGGAACTACAACATCTTTTTGGCGCCATTTCCAGGGAAGAAGTTGAGAAAATTTAAATCCCTGGGCCTTGACAAAACCTAATTCAATCTTCAAGCAGGTGAGTATGAAGAGTTGAGAGTTGTAGATCCCTCACCTTGGCGACTCCACATTCGTTTATTAGATAAATTAACTTGCAGTCCTGGCTCCCCGTAAGCCATACCTAAGGTTAGATACATCCAAGCCAAAGACACCTTCAATGTATGACCCTGAAAAGATCATACATAGGAGGAATTGGAGGGAAAGGAAATCAGTCCACACTGAAATCCCTGAATTGTCTGTAGAAAACTTCCCATCCTCTTCTTCTCAAGTTTCTCAATTGCAAGGTCCCAACTCCACTGTGGGAGATACCGATTACTATTCAGACAGTCCACCCCGGGGAGGTGTCACAAAGAAAGATAACTTTCACCCTACTCCTGAGGTTGAAGAGATTAAGGAAGTCACCGAAGTATCTGCTATTAACAGACCGTTGTTCCCCTCAACACCTCAAGCTTCTGTTCATTACATTCCTATTGTCATTCATACTCCACTTCCACCTCCTCCTCCTTTTACACATCAAACTATTGCATTACCTCCACCCCCTCCAATGGCAAATGTTCTAGGCTTCTTGTTAAATAAATATGCCCCCCTGGCATTACCTCAAGTGTTGAACGATATGCCACAGGATTATCTGAAGATCTTACCCCGATTCAATGGGGAAAACGAGATTGATGCTCAAAAAAATCTTGAGGTCTTCTGCTCTTTTGCAGAAAATTTTAATGTGGAACATTTAGACGTAGTCTTAAGGCTGTTTGTCCAATCTCTTGATGGTGAAGCTCGAAAATGGTTTAAGACATTGGGAGCCCATTCTGTTACCACTTGGGAAATAATGGAAGATACTTTTCTCAGAAAATGGGGAGATAAGAAGGATCATGGACATTGTTTTACTGAGTTCAATACACTCAAGAAAAGACATAATGAAGTGGTGTCAGAATTTATCAAGAGGTTTAATAAATTGTATTTGAGTCTTCCTGCTGATATGAAACCTCATCAAACTGCTGCTAAAGTTGTTTTCATAGCAGCCTTTGACTCAAAATTTGGTTTCTCTCTGAGAGAAAGAAAGCCTGCCACTCTGGATGATGCTCAGATAGATGCACTAGAGTTGGAGGCAAATTTTTCCTCCACTGGTAAATCAAAGGGAAAATCTGAACAAGACACTACAAGAAGGGGAAAAGAGGAGGTATCTACCTCTAACCAAGACAGAGAATCAGCTAATGACATAATTGAAGAAATGAACAAAATGATTAAGAACCTTTCTGGTAAGTTGGTCAAGCTTGAATTGGAGGCCAAGAATTCAACCTCCAAGGATTTCCAGAATGCTCCAAATAGAGGTTACAATCCTCAGTACAGGAAACCACCTCTGCAAATAATGCAAAGGGAACTAAAAGAACAACAAGATCATGTATCACAACCATTGTATTTGGAAGGCCCAGTAGATGATCCTACTGAAGACGTTGCCTATGGACTGGAGGATGCAAATATTTCTTTCTCAAATAGTGATGGAGAAGAATGCCCTTTGCAAGGAAATGATGTAACTGGGTGCTCATTGCAAGAAAAAGAAAAGGCTAGAGACATAGAAGACTCAGAGATCGATCACTATTGTAAACAATTTGTTGATTTCATGCAAGCACAGTTCAATAGAAGATATGATCTCAGATCTTCTAGGAAGAGGACTCGTACTCAAGATCAAGGAGAAGAGCTACCTCAGAAGGAAGCACCTGCTCAGAAGGAGTCGACAATGTAGAAAGTCACAGACAAAGGTAAGGGGCCTCTAAACAAACCTTTTTAGTCTAATGATAAAATTCCTTCCTCTTCAAAAGTATCCATTCCCCCTAATGCCAAGTCTGTGTCAAAAGAAGTCAAACCCTTAGCTGAAAATAAAGAGTCAAAAGAAGTTGTAGTAGAGAATTCATCTCCTGCTTTCAGTCTGCAAAAGGAACTTGAGAAGGTCAAAATCCTAGTTCCCTTGACAGAACTGTTGAAACAACCTTCATATCAATCCCAAGTCACCTCTTTCATGCTCCCTCCAGAAGTAGCACTCACCCCAGATAATCTCAACCTTCAAGAAGAAATACCCATGGTTGTATTTGGCCCACATGTTGAGGAATTATATGCTTCCACTCCTCCCTTCTATGTGTCTCTAGTGATCCATGACCTGTTATTACATAATTGTATGTTAGATTCTGGAGCTTCCCATAATCTACTGCCTCTGTCAGTCATGGAACAACTAGGATTACAAATCACTCGTCCATACAAGGACCTCTATTCATTTGATTCCAAAAGAGTTAAATGTCTGGGGATGATCAAGGATTTGGTGGTAAATTTGGCCCAAATCCCAGCAAAAAGTGTGGTAATGGACATCGTGGTGGCTGACATTACAGCTTGCTTTGGCATGTTACTGTCAAGGTCCCGGGGGACAAAAATTGGTGGGTAAATTAAGTTATATTTACCATATGCCACTATCCCAGTTTTTGGTGGCCAGGAGAGGAGGTTGTACAGGGAAACTAGATTTGTCAAGATGGTTACTAAGGCTGAAAAATTTGTTAATTCACCAGTCTATAGTAAAAAAGGAGATTTCTCATGCTTGATGCTGGAAGAGGATCAAGATTATGCTCATGAACCATCTTTCTGCCAGGTCAAGACTGAGCAGCCCTCAGAGTGCCATGAAGCAGGAATCTGGACACTTCATTTTGATGGAGAAAATTCAAGAGAAGATAATGGAGCTGGAATACTATTGATTTATCCTACAGGAAAATGGGTCCCATTATCTTTCAAGCTAGAGTATGAAGCCACTAATAATGTGGCTGAATATGAAGCACTTCTGTTAGGGTTGCAGACAGCCAGGAGCATGAGTATACAAAGTTTAAAAGTTCTGGGAGATTCAGAACTGGTGGTTAGACAGGTCAAGAATCAGTGTCAAACCAAACATCCTCGGCTGAGGGCTTATAGGAATGAAGTTTGGGACATGGTGGAGAATTTTTTCTTGGCATTTAATATCCAATTCATGCCCCGGGAACAGAATAGGATGGCCGATTCCCTTGCTGTGGCTGCTAGTACATTCTGTCCACCTCAGAACCCTCTCTTAAGGTATGAAATTGAGATACGTTATTGAACATCAATTCCAGATAACATCAAGAACTGGCAGGTATTTGAGGATGAAGAATAGGTGAAGAGATTCCTGGAAACAATAGGAGAATTCTCCAATATGGAGATTGATTCTTGTGAAGAAGAAGAGGCTGAAGACACTTCAGAAAGAAATTGGGAGGAGAAACTGGCAGGTAATAAAGTGTTGCAATTCAAGGGAAACATTATACCTAGAGGGCTGGTGCCTCTAGGAATATTATTCAATAAGAATGATGTCCCACTGTAGCTAAACAGAGTCATAGAAGAAAATCAGGTAGAGGACCTGAACCTTGGTACTGATGCTAACCCCAAAATTGTAAAACTATCCAAGAAGGTCCCAGAAGAGTATAAGGAGCCGTACCTAAAATTATTTCAGTCTTACAAAGATGTGTTTGCATGGTCTTATCAGGACCTAAAAACTTTTGACATCAGTATAATGCAGCACAAAATTCCACTAAAGGGAGATGCAAAACCTCATAAGCAGAAGCTCAGAAAAATAAATCCCCTGATGCTTCCCTCCATTGAGAAAGAAATTAAGAAGTTGTTAAAGGCAAAAATAATTGTGCCATTGAGGTACTCTGAATGGGTGGAAAATGTAGTCCCTGTCTGAAAGAAGAATGGAGAAATAAGGCTGTGTGTTGATTTCTGAAATTTAAATAGAGCATCATTAAGGGATAATTATCCATTGCCTAAGATGGATCACATCCTGCAGAAAGTGATTGGAGCTTCTAGGATGTCAATGATGGATGGATTCTCTGGTTATAATCAGGTGGCTGTACTTCCAGAAGATCAAAATAAGACTTCTTTCACCACACCATGGGGTACATTTATGTATGCTAGGATGCCTTTTGGGTTGATTAATGCAGGGGCCAATTTTCAAAGGGCCATGGACATTGCTTTTTTTTGGGAACAAGATAAGTTTTTGGTAGTCTACCTCGATGATATTATTGTATTTTCAAAGGATGATATTGAGCACATTGAGCATTTGCGTAGAAATTTTGAGAAATGCAGAAGGTATGGTCTTTCTCTCAATCCACAAAAATCCTTATTTGCATTAGATGAGGGTAAAATTTTGGGACACTTTATAACCAGAGATGGGGTAAAGATAGATCCTAAGAGGGTAGAGGTTATAAATGGTATTTCTCTTCCTAGAAATAAGAAGGAGGCGCAGGTATTCCTAGGGTACATTAATTTTTTGAGAAGGTTTATTCCTAACTATGCTGAAATAGTTAGACATATAACTGACATGTTGAAGAAAGATAATGAGGTTAAGTGGTCTCAGGAATCACGTGAGGCCTTTACCAGAATAAAAAATGCTTTTGTAGAAGCCCCTGTGCTAGCTGGACCAGATTATGCTAAACCTTTCATGATATTTTCTTTTGCATCACCTCATACGATAGCAGGAGTTTTATTGCAGAAAAATGAAGAAGGATACAAGCAGCCCATCGCCTTCTTCAGTCAGGTGCTTTGTGATGCAAAACTAAAATATAACATATTAGAGAAGCAAGCATACGACTTAGTGAAATTCCTCAAAGAATTCTGCATGTATATCTTGCAGTCCCATATCACTGCATTTTTGCCTACAACTGCTGTGAAAGATATTCTTATCCAAGGGGATAGTGAAGGAAAAAGGGGGAAGTGGATTGCCAAAATACAGGAATATGAGCTAGACATCCACCCTACCAAACTGATCAAGGGAAAAGGGCTAGACAAAATCTTATTTGAATCAAACTATCAGGCTCTGGGTATAAATTTGTCCATAATAGCAGGTGAGGAATCTGAGGAGGAAGAGGAGCGATAGGGAGTAGAGATAAATACTCTGGAAACACATATAAAGTACCTCACCAGTCAGTGGTACAAAGAGATAGAAGAATTTCTCCTCACACTACGCTGCCCTCCAAGCTGTGATAAAGCTAAATACAAAATGCTAAGATTGAAATCAAAGAAGTACATAGTCGCCAATGGCCAACTATACTGGCGAGATCCCTCAGGTATCCTACTCCTGTGTCTCATAGAGGATGAGGTAGAGAGTATAATGGCCGAATTTCATGAAGGAATCTGTGGGGGTCATTACAGCTGGAGGGCCATTGCTCACAAAATCCTGAAGGCTGGTTTCTATTGGCCCAAGCTTTTTGGAGATGTTTTTGCCCGAGTTAGAGCCTGTGAGAAATGTCAAAAATTTGTTGAAAGACAGAAGTTGGCACCTCTGCCCATGATTCCCGTTCACGTGGACGAACCATTCAGGCAATGGGGAATTGAATTTATAGGTGAAATACATCCTCCATCGAGTGTTCAGCATAAGTGGATATTAACTGCCACTGATTATTTCACAAAATGGGTGGAAGCCATACCTGCGAGGAACGCAACAGATACTGTGATAATAAATTTTATGGAAGAAAACATCATATCCTAGTTTGGCTGCCCTACCAGAATAGTAACTGATAATGCCCAGGCCTTCAAGTCTGCAAATTTTGTGAGTTTTTGTCAGCAGTATAGCATCACACTAAGCCACTCTACAGCCTATTATCCACAAGGAAATGGCTTGGCAGAGTCTTCAAATAAAACCCTGGTGAGGGCACTGAAGAAGGCTATGAATGAAAATCAGAAAAACTTGGATTCCCAATTGAAATTTGCTCTGTGGGAAAATAGAATTACCAGCAAGAGAGCAACTGGGAAATCCCCATATGAATTAGTATATGGGAGGGAAGCAATATTCCCTATTCAGTTAGCCCTACCAGTAGCCCGATTCATGCAAGAAAGTCAAGAAGAGCCTAATGATATGACCAGGAGAATAAATCAGCTAGTGGAATTGGAAGAAACACGAAACCAGGTGAGTTAAAAGCTGACTGAATATCAAGAGAATGTGAAGTACCTTTTTTATCAGCATGCCAAGGACAAGAATTTGTAGATTGGTGATTTAGTGCTCAGGTGGGATATCCAGAGAGCTTTTTAGGTATCTGTAATTTATTAGCAAGCTTGGCAGAGTCCAATTACAGAAACAACATCGTTTCAACCAACTTTGGGATTCTAGGATCTGGCCCTCCTGAATCCGGAGAGGGATCTCTCCAATATGTACAAATATGGATATTGTCTTTGAAAGCTTAAGGTAATGATATTAGGCTAGTTATAAAGTCCAAGGGTTTTGTTTTGTTTTGGATGGTTGAGCATGATTACTATTTGAGGTGAAAAGTCCTGAATGCAAAGTGTTTCAAAGGTGAGAAGTTGCAAGAGGGAAGAATAGCTATGGCAAAGAGATAGATATAACGCTGGTTTTTAATCCATTGGGCTATGGAGTCATAACCGGGCTTTAATTGAACAACAACATCAAGAGTGATCCAAGGGGCAAGTCATCTATACCATAAGATTATTGAGATTAGAGTGATGGGATGGAAACAATAAAGTGTTGGAGGGGTGGAAACTGATAATAATTTCTCAGAGGATTTATAGTCAGTCAAAACAAGAAAGCCTCTTAAGTAACTGTTTAAAACCAACCAAGGACAGGGCTAACCATAAACTTCTTGGGCAAGTTCTATTAAAGCAGCTTAATTGACAAACAATCCAGTAATCCACATAATTACCTTCAGAAAGTATGAAAACACATAAGATAAACAAAATGTGACTTAAGATCAGATAAATTACTTTTAAACCTAGTCTGCTTTCAGTCAACACCAAGGGAAACTTTCAGAATCTGCCTTTGGAGAAAAGAATCTAGGAATCAGGGCAAACCATATCTTCTCTAGTCTAACTTTAATAGCAAATAATGGAAATCACATTCAAGAACAATGTTTATGTAAACAGAAGGATGAGGGAACGCCAACATTCCTAACTGTTTAAACAGTATTGAATCATTCTTAAATAAACAAACTTGAGGAAAAAATTAAGATAAATATTTCTCAGCCAGAGAAGGTTACTGATATACAATAGATCCTAACCCTGTTTAAACTGTTATTTACAGAGGAATATGAACAATATGGCATACATAGAAGGAAAACAATAACAAAGAGAGATGCACTTCATCAATGACATAGACCAGGATCCCAAGAAACAACTTTTATATTGATGCCAAACCGGTTACAGTCTTCAAGTCCAATGTTTCAGTTCAGCAATCATCTTCACTATTCAGCCTAACTAATCTATTACAAGCAAAGCTCCAAGGGCCAGTGAACACTATTTACAATCAGAAGTTTGGGCTCGAATGTATTTCAAAGATCTGTAAGCAACTCAACCAACAACCTCTCATCTTCTACTGAGGTATTTATAGAAGAATGAGGAGAAAAAGATCTGAGGAAAAGACCTCTTAGGACAATTAATACAGGGTGATGGCTTCTCGGCTTTTTGAGGGGCTCGATGGAGAAGTTTACAGGTGGATCACTGTATTAAATTTTTTACATTTATGAATCAAGCTCGGTGGGAGCTTTATTTGAATTTGAGGCTCCGTGTACGTTTGGAGTAACTTTTGCAGATATTTCTGCATTTATTTCTTTGCAGAAGTAACTCCCTAGCTGTGCTGGAGGCGAATATCTGATTTTCTTCAATAACTTCGGCCTCTTCTTTGAAAGGTTTGAGGCAAGAGGTGGCTCTGTGGTAGCTGAGGAATCAATTTTCCTCAAGATGTGGCAGTGGAGGCTTTTTGTCTGATAAAACACTTTAGGTTTTCTTTAAAATGTGTTTTGGGTCGAGGATTAGGATTTTGATGACTATCTTAGCCGTAATCCCCGTAATACTGTCTTCAATCTCCATCTGTTGTGCTTTATCTTCAAAACTGATACTCTTTAACTGTCCTCTTGAATAAAACAATGTCTTGTCGATGTGCAGGGCCGCACAGGGCTCTTTATGCTATCAACGCTCATGAAACATTGATAAATCATTTAAATTTAACTCTGTGAATGGTTCTCTGTAATAGCTCGAAGGCACAGGAAACGTCTTTCCCAACCCTCGGCTCTCCTTCATTATATAATGGGAAACCAAAAACACCTGCAAAACACAAAAACAATTAAGAAATCCTGCGTTTTTAGGTTAAAACTGCTTCAGAAGGCGTGAAAGATTGGAACCGTTGGATGGCTGCATCCAACGGTGGAGATTTTATACAAAGGAGGTCAATAGGGATCGCAAAATCGTATCGCAAATATTTGCGATGAGTGATCAGGGGTTTCACGAAAAATGCGATTTGCGATTTGCGATGGAGGGGGAATATGCGATGGGCGGATTATGCGATGGAGAGAAACTGCGATCGGGCGGTCGCATCACAAATATTTGTGACGCGATCGAATCACATCGCAAATATCTGCGATGGATCAAACGGACGTAACCAACGAAATGTGAAATTGCAATTACGCGATTTGCGATCGAGCGGAACGATCGCATCGCAAGTTTTTGCGATGGGTCAATTGAACAAACCATGGAAAACGAGATAATGAGAGATTGCGATTTGCGATAAGCGGTGGGCCATATATTATATGATATGAACTTTATAATAAAGTTTATATAATAATGTATGGCGAGGTATGAGAAAGGGGAAGTGGTTAGAAGGGTAGGGCTTTATAACATAAAGTCTTTATTATAAAGTCCTATGGGTTATTTGAGGGGTTTCGGTAAAGCTAAAGAATGAGTCTTCAACCTTAATAAGAGTGATTTTCATGAAGGGGAGAAAATGAATCATGAAAACAAAGGGGATTTTATGGAGAAAAAGGGGAGCATATGAAGGTTAGTTTTGAGTGGGAGAAGGGCGAAAATGATGGTTCTTCAGCAGTCTCTTCTTATGAAATTAGCAGAATTTCAGAGCATGAAATGGAAATAGTAAATGAAGATTTCGGACAGAGGCATGAGGCCTTCAAGGAGTCTTCGAGAGCCAACAATTTTTAGTGATAAAATTTGTTCCTTGGAGGCTCAAAAAGGTCTTAGCCACCTTTTGGTATAACAAAATATTATAGGTGGCTAACAGTGGCTCCACTTGGGGATGGTGCCTTCTTGAAGGCATCAAGAATTCAGACTTGATTTCTCTGGGACGTTGACTTGTGCCTGATCCATTTGGCTGCCCTTCCTTTTCTGGATGATCTCGTTTGAAAACGTATTTAGCAGCCATGAAAACAATGGTCCTTCATCAATACAAACTTTCTACCTACCCAATCCTACTGATCTAGCATTTTTTCTTCATCAGAGTGCACTTGGATTGGCAAACTCTTTTCATAACATTTTATTATTTTTAAAAGCATAAAAACTAATATAATTCTACTTCTTATCTCTCCCTGAACTCAGATTAAACAATTGAGCCCAGATTTTTCTCTACCTAATCTACTGTCTGTTGGGATTAAACTGTCCAACAAACTTTCATTCTCTAAATTCTACAACAGAAATTTAAAAATAGTCAAGTCAAGATTGAGCTGTTTGAATTGCTCTGATCTATGGCATAAGAACAAGCTGCACATAGATTATAATTTGCAGAAAATTAAAATAAAAAATGGAAGGCTTAAGATCTGAAAGTTTCTCATCATGGCCTTCTCTTTTCTTCACAGCTCTGTTTTTGCTTTTGTTTGAGCTGTCTCTTCCTTGATATCTGATTCAGATTTTGGGCAAATTAGAACCATTTTTTCTCTTTTATGACTCAGAAAATAAAATAGTTTTGAGTCATCTCTCTTTGGAAACTTTGGTTCAGATTTTGAGTTTGTTTGAACCTTCATTTCTATCCTAATCTATCTACTAATAAGCCAAGATTGAACAGTTTGGAAAATCGAATTCACTATCCTATCAGCATGAAATTTAAAGCCAATTAGTCAAGATTAGGCAGTTTGACTAACTAGAAGTGTGTTTTGAGGAGTGGCATTTGAGCTTGCACACTTTTAGATTTATTTCTCTTTTTGGCATGGGGCTGTGCCTTTCTTGTTTTTCTTCTTCCCTCTTTTCATTCTCTTTGTTTTTGTATTTTTGATTTTTTACAACTTGAATGCAATGGTGGATGAAATATTTATAATGGAAAAATAAAAAGGAAGGCTTTAAAACATATCATGAATCAAGAGAAGTAATGCTTGAGCATCCTACCATTGACGGGACCCCCAAACAATTCTGATCCATCTAACTGTTGTAAAAAAAATGCGTTATCACCAGCAATTGAATGAATAGAGTAAGGGCCAAGCCATAGGTTGTCAAATTTTCCATGCTTGCGCCTTTCTTCCCTTCTTGAGTCCCACTTCAAAACTTTGCCCCAATCTTGAAATTGCTAGCCTTTGTTCTTTTATCAAATATCTTCTTGATACTGTCTTGTTTCTGCAATGCTTTGTGATACACCTCTTCCCTGATTTGCTGAAGATGAATGGTCTAATTTATTCTTCTGATTATGTCATTTTCTTCAGTCTGCAACTCTTGAATTAACTTCATAACTGGTACACCAAGGTTGTTAGGAAAAATTGCATCTATACCATACACAAGCTGGAAAGGTGACATACCAATAGATTTCTTCAAAGTTAATCTATCAGCCCAAAGTGCATGGACCAGCTTTGTGTGCCAAGACTTTTTATTGTCCTCCAACAGTTTCTTGATTATTTTCACTAAGATTTTGTTGGAAGATTCTGCAAGTCCATTACCTTGAGGGTAATAGGATGTGGAATGCCCCAGTGTTATCTGGTATTTATGACAGAAGTCAACCATTTTCTTTGATCCAAATGCTGCTGCATTATCGGTGATAATTTTGGAAGGACAGCCAAATCTGGAGAGAATATTAGTCTCCATAAATTTTATGATAACTAAATCATTGGCCTGCCTACAAGGAATGGCTTCTATCCACTTAGTGAAATAGTCTGTGGCAGTAAGGATCCATCTATGCTGGGCAGAAAATGGGGGATGGATTTCTCCTATGAAGTCAAGTCCCCACTGTTGAAATGGGGCTTCAACAGTGATTGGATGCAATGGAAGAGGTAGCAATTTTCTCTTGCCTTCAAACAATTGGCATTTATGGCAAGTAGTGGTCATCTCATGTATATCAGAAAAAAGAGTAAGCCAATAGAAACCAGCCCTCAAAATTTTGTTGGTTGTTGACTTCCAGTACAAATGACCTCCACACTCTCCTTCATGGAATTCCTTCTTAACCTTCTCTGCATCAAACTTAGACAAACATTTAAGCAATATACCACTTGCATTTTTCCAATAAAGACATCTATCAATAATGCAATAGTTTACTGCTTTCAACTTCAAAAACCTTGCCTTTGTTTTTGATAAACCAGGAGGTGTATTTAATTTAAGCAAAACATAAACAATATCAACATACCAAGGAGAATTCATAAAATGGTTTTCAACAATGGGAGTTGAGAATTCTTCTTGGTTATCCAAAGCATTAATCATATGAATATCAAGAACTTCACAATTTGATTCAGCCATTAATCTAGCTAGACCTTGGCCTTTGATGAGCTTAGTGGGTTTTATCTCTAAATCATATTCAAGAATAACAGCAATCCACTTACCTCTCTTACCATCTGGGTCCTGTGTTATAATGTCTTTAAAAACTGAATTTGGGACAAAGGCAATGATGTGTGAGTGAAGGATGTATACTCTGAAGTCCTTCAAAGCTTTTACCAAGGCAATTCTTGTTTCTCCATAATGTTATACTTCAAAGGGGCATCCCTCAATGCCTTACTAAAGAATGCAATAGGTTGCTCTTGTCCTTGTGGATTTTTCTGTAAAAGGACAGCTGCAATGGTATGTTCTGATGCAAATGAGAAGATATAAAAATCCTTTGAAAAATCAGGACTTGTGAGAACCGGTGTTTTGGTTAATGCTTGTTTCACCAGTTCAAAGGATGTCTTTGCTTCCAAGGTCCATTTTACTCCTTGCTCCTTTTTTAACATGTTTGTGATATTCCTAAGGAGCTCAGCCAAGTTGGGGATGAACCTTCTCAAAAAGTTAATCTTCCCAATGAAAGATTGCAACTCTTTGATGTTTCGAGGATGAGAGATTTGCAATATGGCCTCAATCCTCTTGGGATCAATATTAATACCCTCCTCAGAAATAATGTGCCCAAGAAGTTTACCCTCTTGGAGACCAAATAGTGTCTTCTTAGGGTTTAAAGATATCCCAAACTTTCTGCATTTCTCGAAAACTTTTCTTAAATGTTCTAAGTGCTCTTCATCTATTTTTGAAAACACAGTAACATCATCTAGATATATAATGATGAAGTAGCCTAGTTCTTCCGAGAATGCTATGTCCATGGCTCTTTGAAAGGTTGCTCTAGCATTCATTAGACCAAAGGGAATTTTCACATACATGAAGGTGCCCCAGGGCGTAGTAAAAGTTGTCTTTAATTGATCAGCAGGGTAAACCAAGATCTGATTGTATCCCGAATAGCCATCCAACAAAGAAATTCTTCTAGACCCTACCACCCTTTGTAAAATATGATCCATCTCTGGTAAAGGGTAGTTGTCTTTCAATGAAGCTTTGTTTAAGTCTCTAAAGTCTATACAAAGCCTGATTTCTCCAGTTTTCTTCCTAACAGACACCGGCTTAGATACCCATTCAGAATATCTAACAGGGACAATAATACCAGCATCATACATTTTCATGATCTCCTTCTGAACCAACAGCAACTGGACAGGGTTTATTCTGAGCAGTTTCTATTTGAATGGTTTTTGGTTTTCTTTAAGAGGGATTTTATGCTGTATTATTTCAGTGTCATAGGATTTAAGATCTTCGTAACTCCATGCAAAAACATCAGAAAATTCTTTGAACAACTCTATGTATTTGAGTTTAATGTGAGCTGGAAAAGTTTTGGACAGTTTGATCATTTTCGGTTTCTCTTTACTGCCTATATTGCATTCCTCCACTTCCGTCTCTATAGGTTCCAGTTTTGGCTTATTTTCCACATTGTTAAAATAAAACAACTCTTCTAAAGGGGTCAGACCCCTAGGCAAACTTTTGTCTTTAGGGTGCAGAGTTTCCAATTCTTTTGTTTCTGATTCTGCACTCAATTCTGTTTCGTTACTGAGTTTGCTAGACAGTAGGTTAATATTGACAGGTTCAAGAGACAATTCTTCTTTACCAAGAAAGTTTTCTTCGCTGCAGTCTGTATCATAATCTGAGTCCGAACTATGCAGTTCGAATTCATTTCTGAATTGCATGAAGTCTTCTATTTGTTTGTCATTGTCAAACACTTGCCAATATTTTTTGTTGTCAGGCACTGCTGGTATAAATTTTATCGGAGTTGTGTTGTCTCCAGTTTCATATGGCGTTAAACACGTCCTGGCCGCAAAAGCTAAATTGTGGGCCGCAATGTTTCTTTTCCTTGGGATGAAGCTCAGGTTGGCCTCCTCAAATGTTTTCAAAAGGTCCATGACATCATTCCGATAGGCTTTAAGTCTGGGATGATTTGCATTATACTCCCCATTGACTTGCCTAATGATTAACTCAGAATCCCCAAACACAGTTATTTTCTTGGCTCCTAACTTTTTCATCAATTGTAAGCCTAAGAGCAGGGATTCGTACTCCGCTACGTTGTTTGAACACTAAAAGTTTAATTTGCAAGAAATACATTCTGTGTGCTTGCTTTCAGTGTTAGTAATCTAGACACCTACACCAGCATTTGTTCTAGTGCACGACCCATCAAAATACATATTCCAGAGAGGATTGTTGTTAGTTTGATCTGTTTGGTGAACGTGCTTTTCAACTTCTGTGTTTTTGGATGCTTCTTGGTTATCAGCGGTCAATTGTGTTTGCTTTGATTCCTCAAGTGTTTCGTTGCGTAGAGGAATTTCCTTTTGACTGTCCATGTTTAAATGAATGGGTTCATGATTTTCAACTCAAGACTTCCATTTGGTTTGCTAACAATTCCAGATACAGAAAACTGTTCAGACACCTCTGCGTTGTTTTTCTCTTCCCCTCTAACGGCCATCAGTTCCGTTAAAGTGAATGGTTTATTAAATGTTTCATCATTGAACATGATAAAAGAATCAAGGTCTGTCTTTATAGAATACAGGGGAGAGTTTTGAGGTTTGTCTTGACTTGTGACTGTGTATTGCATATGGGACTCCCTGTAAAGTCTTCTAGTCTGATTGAAAACAGGGATAGTCGCATAGGTCATGTCCATTTGCATAGTCCCCTGTAACTTATCCCCCCAATATCTTGATAAAAGCATTCCATACTTTGGGGGTACATCAGCCACAATAACATCCATAACTAAGCATTTGGTTGGAATCTGGGCTAAGTTAACACATATGTCTTTGATCAATCTTATACATTTTACTCTACTTGAGTCAAAGGAGTAAAGGTCTTTGTAAGGTCTGGTGATTTCTAGCCCGAGGCTCTCCATCACAGCTTTAGGCATTAAATTATGAGAAGCCCCGGAATCATGCATAGCGTTGTGAAAAATCTTGTCATGAATGTTTAAACTTACGTAAAAGGGAGGGATAGGCCCCTCTCGAAACTTACCTTCAATATTTGGACCAAAAATAAGCTCTGGCTGGTCGTCATTAAGATTGAGTGTATCCTCATTTTCTTCTATGTTCAAAGACTTCAAAATTTTGGACCTATATACCTGTTGGGCAGCTAACTCGGTCAAAGGGACAGAAATTTTGATTTTTAAGATTTCCTGTTCCAGACTGAAAGGAATTTGACTATTTAAGGTGCTGGTTTCAGCCTTGTTTACTGCCACTTTATCAGCAACAACAACTTGCTGATTTGTTTTATCTACAGTTGCCACAACGGTTGAAGAAGGAGTACTAGCTGAAGTGTTAGTACTACTGATGTTTGCGCTCTGTTTTTCAAGATTTTGAGTGTCTTTCTCTTTACCTTTACCAGAATTATCAGCCACCGTTTTATCCTTGTATTTGACCGTTTTAGGCTTGGTTGACATGCTGTTTTGAGAAGATTTGTCAGAGGTTTTGTGGTTGGGGGTTTGTTGACTAGATTTACTTCTGAGGCCATACTCTCTTTGAGGTTCGTTGATGGCATTTTCCATGTCTTGATAATGATTTTCATCATCATCTCTTTTGTCATCATGATGTGTATAAAGACCTTTTTTTCTATCATGATGATCCTCAAAGTCATCATCATCTACCCCAAATAGATTAATATCATCTTCCTCTGTTATTTGATCTGTTTCCTCAACCTCACTTACATAGTTTTGATGAAAGGGAGGAGTGATCTGCTGATCATCTTCCCTTGGTCTGTTTAGAGGTTGGTTCCTTCTCATATTCTGATTCTGGTTTTGGTTTCTGTTTTGAGGAGCAGTTTGATTTTGACTTTCTTATGATCTTTTAATTATTCTCATCTCTTTCATCATCTCTTCCATCATCCTTTCCATCTTTGAGTTGGAAGTAGAAGGTGTGGACTCCTCTCTAAAAGATACCCTCTTTTCAGCTTTCATCCTTGCTCTCTTCTCCATCAAGTTTACTTCCACAAAAAGAGCACCCCTTTGCATGTCTTCAAGGGTTGCAAAATCTCTTTCTCTTAGTGAATAGGTCATATCAGCGTCAAAGCCTTCAGGAAACTTGTTTAAAGTTGAACCTTGTGGAGGTTTTAGTTCTGGGGAAAGTGCGTTTTATACACTGTTGAATCTGGTGCAGTAGGCTTGCACACTTTCCCCTAGGTTCCTATGGAGATTGTTGTAATCAGCAAGAACTTGGAGAGGGTTCTTCCTTACTTCCCACTTGTTTAAGAATGTTTGATGGAAGCCTTGGAGATCATTTATACTATGGGGGGCTAAGCCTTTAAACCATTTTCTCACTTCTCCCCCTAAGCTTTGAGCAAATAATCTGAGCTTGACAGAATCATCATCAATTTCGTTTCTGTCAAAGTAGTCATTCATCTTATCCACATGTTGTGATGCAGTTGTAGCATTGCTAGCATCATACAATGGGATTTTGGACTGATAGTCCCGTGGAAGGTTGACTAATGGTACAGGAAGGACTAAGGGAGCATACCATGAAGCCATGGTAGGAGGTGGAGGTGGATTCACAAGAGGTGGATTAACAAAAGGGAAAGTGGGCTGAAGTGTGGTGGTTTGAACAGTGGATGTAGGATGAGTAGAAGTGGATGGATCAAGAGCAGACTGCTGAGCTGATCTTGGATGAGAGACACCTAGGTGGTGAAGGAAATGTAAATCAGGAGGTGTTGTTTCTCTACTACCAGGATGTTTACTTGTCTCTGGGGATGGAAGTGAAGACTCAGAGTCTAGCTGTATTATATCATCAAATTACCTAGTTCTGAATGGATTCACTAAGTCAACTTGTGATTGTTGTAGAGCCGAAAGATTTTCAGGGACTGAATTAGCTCTCAAGGGTGATCTAAAAACAGTTGATAATTTAACCTTAAGAGACTTCCAAAGGATACTTTCTGGGTCATCAACTATCTCAGGTGGATTAGGGTCAGGATGGGCTCTAGTGTGAATCTTTCTAGAAGCCACTATGCTGTGTTTTTAGACCTGAATAAACAAGACAAGTTCAACCAGATATGACAATCTTTAAGAGGTTAACTAATCTGTTTACGCAAATTTAATCCTACAGTCCTCTAACTGAGTTTTAAATGATGTTATGATGATAAGGGTTCTTCCCAGTGGAGTCTTAACGTCTGTTAAGGATTGTGGAGTCGCCAAGTGGAAGTTTTTAGCTCCTTTGGAGGTAAAAGTTTTTATGGTCCACCACCATGTTTATTGAACACCAATCTAAAAAAATTTTAGGTTTTTCTGAGTTGTTTTTAGTAGTGTGGTTTTTAAGAATATCCTAACTCTATTTCAAAACTTAGCTAAGGTTATGAGACAAAGACACTCTACTCTTATGGCTAAGCTAGCTTTTTTTTTCAATGTTATATGAAACCTTATCAGAATCCTAGGGTTGACCAAGATTGTCACTGATTCGAAGAAGTTTCATCATGATTACCATTTCTTGGTAGTGCTTGAAAAGGATGCTTTTTACTCTCAAGGTTTGTATGAAAAGCAAAGGGGAAAAGGTGAAAACTCAACTCAGTCCCCAGTGGAGTCGCCATAAATGTTAGGTCTCTGTAATTTATTAGCAAGATTGGCAGATCCCAATTACAGAAACAACATCGTTTCAACCAACTTTGGGATTCTAGGATCTAACCCTCCTGAATCCGGAGAGGGATATCTCCTATATGTACAAAGATGGATATTGTCTTTGAAAGCTTAAGGTAATGATATTAGGCTAGTTATAAAGTCCAAGGGTTTTGTTTTGTTTTGGATGGTTGAGCATGATTACTGTTTGAGGTGAAAAGTCCTGAATGCAAAGTGTTTCAAAGGTGAGAAGTTGCAAGAGGGAAGAATAGCTATGGAAAAGAGATAGATATAACGCTGGTTTTTAATCCATTGGGCTATGGAGTCATAACAGGGCTTTAATTGAACAACAACATCAAGAGTGATCCAAGGGGAAAGTCATCTATACCACAAGATTATTGAGATTAGAGTGATGGGATGGAAACAATAAAGTTTTGGAGGGGTGGAAACTGATAATAATTTCTCAGAGGATTTATAGTCAGTCCAAACAAGAAAAGCCTCTTAAGTAACTATTTAAAACCAACCAAGGACAGGGCTAACCATAAACTTCTTGGGAAAGTTCTATTAAAGCAGCTTAATTGACAAACAATCCAGTAATCCACATAATTACCTTCAGAAAGTATGAAAACACATAAGAGAAACAAAATGTGACTTAAGATCAGATAAAGTACTTTTAAACCTAGTCTGCTTTCAGTCAACACCAAGGGAAACTTTCAGAATCTGCTTTTGGAGAAAAGAATCTAGGAATAAGGGCAAACCATATCTTCTCTAGTCTAAATTTAATAGCAAATAATGGAAATCACATTCAAGAACAATGTTTATGTAAACAGAAGGATGAGGGAATGCCAACATTCCTAACTGTTTAAACAGTATTGATCATTCTTAAATAAAAAAACTTGAGGAAAACATTAAGATAAAGATTTCTCAGCCAGAGAAGGTTACTGATATACAGTAGATCCTAACCCTGTTTAAACTGTTCTTTACAGAGGAATATGAACAATATGGCATACATAGAAGGAAAAAAATAACAAAGAGAGATGCACTTCACCAATGACATAGACCAAGATCCCAAGAAACAACTTTTATATTGATGTCAAACCGGTTACAGTCTTCAAGTCCAATGTTTCAGTTCAGCAATCATCTTCACTATTCAGCCTAACTAATCTATTACAAGCAGAGCTCCAAGGGCCAGTGAACACTATTTACAATCAGAAGTTTGGGTCGAATGTATTTCAAAGCTCTGTAAGTAACTCAACCAACAACCTCTGATCTTCTACTAAGGTATTTATAGAAGAATGAGGAGAAAAATATCTGAGGAAAAGACCTCTTAGGACAATTAATACAGGGTGATGACTTCTCGGCCTTTTGAGGGGCTCGATGGAGAAGTTTACAGGTGGATCACTGTATTAACTTTTTTACATTTATGAATCAAGCTCGGTGGGAGCTTTATTTGACTTTGAGGCTCTGTGTACGTTTGGAGTAACTTCTGCAGATAGTTCTGCATTTATTTCTTTGCAGAAGTAACTCCCTGGCTGTGCTGGAGGCAAATATCTGATTTTATTCAATAACTTCGGCCTCTGCTTTGAAAGGTTTGAGGCAACAGGTGGCTCTGTGGTAGCTGAGGAATCAATTTGCCTCAAGATGTGGCGGTGGAGGCTTTCTGTCTGATAAAACACTTTAGGTTTTCTTTAAAATGTGTTTTGGGTCGGGGATTAGGATTTTGATGACCGTCTTAGCCGTAATCCCCGTAATACTGTCTTCAATCTCCATCTGCTATGCTTTATCTTCAAAAATGATACTCTTTAACTGTCCTCTTGAATAAAACAGTGTCTTGTCGATGTGCAGGGCTGCACAGGGCTCTTTATGCTATCAACGCTCATGAAACATTGATAAATCATTTAAATTTAACTCTGTGAATGGTTCTCTGTAATAGCTCGAAGGCACAGGAAACATCTTTCCCAACCCTCGGCTCTCCTTCATTATATAATGGGAAACCAAAAACACCTACAAAACACAAAACAATTAAGAAATCCTGCGTTTTTAGGTTAAAACTGCTTCGGAAGGCGTGAAATATTGGGACCGTTGGATGGCTGCATCCAATGGTGGAGATTTTATACAGAGGAGGTTAATAGGGATCGCAAAATCGTATCGCAAATATTTTCGATGAGTGATCAGGGGTTTCATGAAAAATGCGATTTGTGATTTGCGATGGAGGGGGAATATGCGATGGGCGGATTATGCGACGGAGAGAAACTGCGATCGGGCGGTCGCATCGCAAATATTTGCGACGCGATCGAATCACATCGCAAATATCCGCGATGGATCAAAGAGACGTTACCAACGAAACGCGAAATTGCGATTACGCGATTTGTTATCGAGTGGAACGATCGCATCGCAAGTTTTTGCGATGGGTCAATTGAAGAAACCATGGAAAATGCAATAATGCGAGATTGCGATTTGCGATAAGCGGTGGGACATATATTATATGATATGAACTTTATAATAAAGTTTATATAATAATGTATGGCGGGGTATGAGAAAGGGGAAGTGGTTAGAAGGGTAGGGCTTTATAACATAAAGTCTTTATTATAAAGTCTTGTGGGTTATTTGAGGGGTTTCGGTAAAGCTAAAGAATGAGTCTTCAACCTTAATAAGAGTGATTTTCATGAAGGGGAGAAAATGAATCATGAAAACAAAGGGGATTTTATGGAGAAAAAGGGAGCATATGAAGGGTTAGTTTGAGTGGGAGAAGGGCGAAAATGATGGTTCTTCAGCAGTCTCTTCTTATGAAATTAGCAGAATTTCAGAGCATGAAATGGAAATAGTAAATGAAGATTTCGGATAGAGGCATGAGGCCTTCAAGGAGTCTTCAAGAGCCAAAAATTTTTAGTGATAAAATTTGTTCCTTGGAGGCTCAAAAAGCCTTAGCCACCTTTTGGTATAACAAAATATTATAGGTGGCTAACAGAGCTGAAAAGGGAAAACATGGTAAATTTGACCCACTCTGGTTTGGTCCTTTTAAAATCATGGAACAAGGGGGTAACAACACTTTCAGGCTGGAAAATTTATAGGGAGACTTGCTTGACGCCCCTGTCAATGGTCAGTCCCTTAAACCCTACCAGTTCTGATTCAGGCAGAGATAGCTTGATGTATTATACTGTATATTAGTTTTCTATTTTCATCTTTGTTTGAATAATGTGCGTGTCATGGTGAATTATGAAAAGAAAAGTAGAAGTGCTGAAGAGCAGTGTTAGCATAGAATATTAACTGGTGGTCTGCGAAGTTCTTGACACACCCAGGGATGAACGTGTTGTCCGCAAGTGGAGCCAATGTTGATCATGTCAGCACTCTGTTAAATTATGTTAAATTCTGACAAGCAATCCCCTTTAGACCCCCTCTGTTTGGCCTAGAAAGTTGTTTTTCTGCCTATCGTTTCCCTCCTCTAAACTCAAAATTACATTAAAAAGGGGCAAAAACCCACATTTGAAAATATATAAGGATTGCCACCTTTCAGCCCTAGCCCCTTAGTCTATTTCTCCACATAACCTGGGCGCTAGACCAAGCTGTAGCCCGGAAGAGCACTTATCGCAATCGGGGTTTCCCATGCACCAATATCCTTTGTAAATGAAAAAATTTCGATGCGATGGTGAACTTGTCTGTCGGCCTTTGAAATAATCTCAATCGTCGATCTTTGTAAGATCTGACGGTCAGCACTGTTTCGCAATGCGCTCGTGGCCCAACCCGTTTACCGCCCTGATCGTCTGTCCACCGTCTGATCAAACCATAAATCAACAGTCCGCAGCTCACCCGCCTTTGTGGTCCCCGCACCCAAAAACGTTGTTCAAAAGCTAGTGGTATTCATCACACCGCATTTGGAGGGCGGGTGGTATTTTCCATTTCGGATCGATTCCACTCAGCGTATGACACGTGGCTCCTTCACTGTTTCAAAACCGCTTCCCCATCGCGCGTTATCGTTCGAAATTTGGCCCGGCGCGATATCCCTATCAACCGTGGGCTCTTCATCCAATGGTCATCGCACCCCGAAGATGTGCGGAGTTTAACTCAAGGTATCTTTACCCCTAGCTCGCCAATCTGTTGCCCTCCGACGCATCCTCAGTTGTCGATCTCCTCCTGAGATCGGACGGTCCTTACTACTTGTTTACCCGCCATAGACACGTGTCCTCCGCTACGTCATTATTCCACGAGTGTTCGTCACACGCTCATCCCATATATTTATCCCATTCTAAAGCCGATTTCTAAGGTTTTACATTCAATTTCTGCATTCCGCCAACCTTCACCAGAGCATTTCTCCACCATTCCGCTGTGTTTTTCCACCATTTATCCAAGCTGCATTGTCATCCTCATTATCCCAGTTGCATCCACCTTCCCGTGCATTTGTTTTCTTGACAATTTTATGTATTCTGCAGGGTACGAGCGGTGGTAAACTGCCATGATTCACAGTATCAATTACAGTAGTAGAAAACACCGTAAAGGACCATTTTTTCAGAGGCTAGAATTATGGAGAAAGGGTCTGGGAAGCTATTACGACATGACCGCCATTAAATAAGGAGGATTAAACTCTTTCAAACCCTACAAAGTCATTAAAAACGCAGATTTCACGATCAGAGACATTAATGTTGCAGACAGAGAGTATCAGTGAAATTCAGAGAGTTAAAGGTGCATAATTGCAGATTTTCAAAGTCTTAACCTAACCATTTGAGGGCAGAGTACCAGATCGAAGACCCTGCAGATCACTCAGAATGTCTATGCACAGAAAACAACACCCTCAAGGTTTCATCTCAGCGGAATTTTCTTTCCAGGGATGGACAGACTGCCCATGAGGCTTTTATTTCTCTACCGTGTTACTGAAGAGACTTCCACCCAGTGCATTTATTTCAGAAAATAGACCACAGAGTACATACAGTACTACTAAGTCATTAAGCAGTATGGCTGTGCACGTTTCCGCCATCCTGTCTTAATAAGGCAAATTAAATGCTCATCATCGACTTCATTTATGGAGTTTTCTTTTTCTCCTATAAAACTCCTGAAGAAGAGAGGATTAGGGGTTCCAAATTTTATCAGAAAATTATGCAGTAAGAGGATTTTTGTATGAATCTTTGTAAAAACTCTCATATGAATCTACAGAGCCCGTTGGGTTTCAGTAAGGAGGAGTTCCGTCTTTAAAGAGGATTCTGGTCTTTGATGTCTCACAGTGTGTAACTTTCTCTTATATGTGCTATTTTAGTTGATCATTTCGTTTCATCCGCCTTTCTTGTATCATGTTTCTGGAATACGAGTGGCTCACTGGTTTTTAGTATGGATTTATCCTAGTTGATACCCATGCTCGATCAGTCAAGCGCTTTAAATATGGCTCAGGCATGATATATTGTTTCACTATTCACTTCAACCATATTTCTGCTATATTAGTTTCTTTGGGAAGTTATTTTTAAAACGCTATTGTCATGTATGGATTCTTAAATTGGTAAGCCCATTACATGGTGATATTGTGTATATGGATATTGTCTCAATGATAGCTAGTATTCTCTTAATCTTTCATACACAGCCAACACCTTCTGATAATTTATCTCTGTGCGATATTTCTGAACCGACCCTCTCTACAATAAGCTGCCTCTGAATTGTCTGATGCTTTTATATTGGAGTTTTGCATCTTGCCTCTGCAGTATTCCTTTCCCTGTGTCAAGTTTCTAAAGGTTTTGGTCCCATTCAAATTACTATTTATTGTTTTCAGGAGATAGCATGAGAGCCATTCGTTGATAACTTCCCCTGTTATACCTTATGCTCCTTTCTATATTAAGATGTCCTAGGCACTGGTCTTTCACAACTCAAGGTTGTCTCTAGGAACTACAACACAGTACATCATTCATCATCCACATTGAGATGAGTGCGTGAGCATGATAAGAAGGGGGTTGCATGACCACTTGCAGATATATGACATGGGCCAACAAGCTTGGTTACGTTGGTTGATCTTGGGTGAGTTTGGTTACTACCCAAAGGCTCCTATTTCTTTGATCCATGCCTTGAAAAACACTTATGAAATGAAGAAGGAGGCATGGCTGCACTAGCTGCTCTTGGGTGAGTATGGTTACCACCCAATAGCTCATATTTTTCTGATTCATGCCTTGTGTATCAATGATAGAATGCAGCAAAAGAAGGCATGTTCATTTTGGTTTCCCTTGAGAGAGTTTGGCCACCACATGACATCTCCTGTGTCTATGCATTTTGTATTGTGTAAAACTTGGCATGATGCTATAATGATGTGTATTGATGGTGTTTGTTTGTATTGGGATGATGTGACACTCCACATGTCTATCAATATGTTTTTACTCCATGATTCACATGAGGAGGAGAGAAAGAAACAAGATCTCTTGTTGTTTTGGTTGCATTTGGGGGAGTTTGGCTTGTCCATATTACATGGAGGAGATGGAGGATGGCAGCAAAGGGCCTTACTCTAGTGGCCACTATTAGGAGAATATGGTTTGAAATCTTTGTCTACCCACATATCTCCTTTTCTTCTTTTTCATAACATTGGAATGATGCTTGGATCAACAAGGGCAACAAGGCTAAGGATGAGAGCATGTCCATGCTCAATCAAATTCATAAAGCATGGGATGAAGAGATTTATTGTGAGATGGAGTTGTTCCTTTTTGGAAAGAGCCACTTTATTTTATGTATCTCATGTATTAATGATGATGTTGGAGATCATATGGTTTTCACTTGGTACTTCATGGTGGAAGGAGGACATCTAACCATATAGTTGGAGGTCATTCTATATATTTTTGAAAGACAACTTAACAACCAAACATGCATAACACATTGAAGAAAATGGAGGAAGACTTCCTTATGTGGATGTCGTTTTGAGGGGAATAGATGGCTTTGCATCTACTTTTGGAGTTGCTTGAAATCAAGAAACATTTTTTTGGGGGGACTGTAATATTCCCAAATTTTCACATCATATTTGGAATATTAGAGTTCTTGATTTTCTTAATGAATTAAGTAAATAAAAGGGTGGAGGGACCCACAAACCTCAAAGATGAATAAAATCCACTTTTAATGTGTGTATGTGGATATTATAGATCTATATCTAAAATCATGGAGTAGTGGAGCAACTCCATTAATGGAGATCATGTCTCATTTATGAGATAGATTATGGAGGATGAAATAGTCAAATAAGATCATGGATCTTAAATATAAAGTCATGAGGGTCTTTGATAAGGTAAACTGAGATCATAGTGCATTAAAAGAAGATCATGAAGCACTTATGATAATATAATGGAGGAAGTGGTGCATTTAATGCACATATGATGGAGAGGATGATCACCCCATGTGAACTTGATGGAGGACATGAGGCTACAACACAATGAAACATGGAGACTATGCCACATGTACAATGCATATTTGGAGTGGGCCTAGGCTGTGGAAGTCTCATGCATATAATGAAGGTGAAGGCACAATGGAAGGCATGATTTGGATTATTCATTTCTTGATCCGTTTAGATCTAGATTTGTCTTAGGACATTTATATGCAGACTTGGATTGTTTAGCAGAGTTTGTAGTGCTATTTAGCACAGGGTGTTCTCAAGCAAGAATCCCACCTATTTCTATGAGTAGCTCTGGAAAGAGGATTGTTCTTCATTCCTTATCAGGCATTGGTGCCATCTTTAGGACGTTGTTTCTAGCATTCAGCTAGGAAACCAGTGGAGGATTCATCCTACCACCTTGTTCTTGAGATCCAGCCTTTCAGGAGCAAAAAATCTATATCCGATATTCAGTCCATTGGGTTTTACCTCCATGCAGCAACAGTCCCTTCAAGGGTTGCGCAGTCCAGTCCTGTAGATCTATTGGAGGAAGGAAGTTTCCAGTATTCCGGCTAGAAATCCTGTGAGGAATCATCTCCTCACATTGGATATATTGTTTCCATCACTCAGGAGTTGATTTGACACATCTAGCAATAGGATAATGAGCCTCCCTCTCTGACGATGCAGTTTTCTGAAGTTTTTGTTCATCCAACAGCTATTTTTAGTGGAGGAGATTGGAGGAGCTAGATCTTGAGCTTTTAGCCCAATGATCTATTAAAGGGATCAATCCTTCTTTCATAGATATGATTGTACATCATTGCAACCATAATATCATCAGATCTAGCTTCATGCTTGCATTCCTAACAGCATATACGTGAAGCCCTAAGAGGGTGGTTTTCTTAGACTTACAGATCTGAGAAACCCTTCCTGGGTTATCTTGGGAATCCGTCATAGAGCCCAGATCTACAATTTATACCTAGATCTAAATTTTTATCTTTCAGGCAGTTGCAGTCCATATAGTTGCAGCAGGGACAACGTAGATTACCTTCCAATAGTTCAGTAGTTACGCAGTCCCACTTGGGAAATCATTGTAGGGTCATTCTAGGCCACCCTTGTGGCTTGAGTGTCTCAGATTTTGAGCACTGTTGTACTTGTTTTTTTTAACCTCCAATATAATAATATGGATCAACTATTTCTCTGCATTCTAATGTGTGTATAGATTTATTGTTTAGTTTTCTGCAATTCTTATATTGTGTTTCAGTATTACTGCATTCTCCCTTTTGGGATATTACACCTTCCTGGGCTCAGAGAGGGCTCTCTCCATGTTTATGATTAAATGATATAGATTTATTATTATATTTTCTGATTTTAGGTTATTTATGAAGATTGGGGTTGTTTTCTTTGATTTATTGTTTGATTAGATAGATAGAATGTGGGAAGCTTAATCCATTGGGATATGGAGTCTTAAAAGGGTTAAATTGTACATCAAATTTTCAAGGGTTTTCATAGGGCAAGCTAACTATATCAAATGGATCTCTATGGAAAGATGAATATGAGATGATAGTGAGTTTAGTAAAGCTAAAGAGCAGTTAAGAATTCTTTAACTATACTTCAACATAAAGGTATAGCATACAGTCTCTGAATTCTGCATTTAGGCCTTTAGAGGAAAACATTTAAGTTAATAGTTCGATGGTGGTAAAGAGCAATTAATAATTATTTAACTCAAATTCATAAGAAAGACCTCAAGTTAACAGTTTCAGAGAAACTAAAGAGCAGTTAAGAATTCAATTAGTTAAACTTCAAAAGGAAAACTTAAGATAACAAGTAGGTTAAACTAAAGAGCTGTTAAGAATTCTTTAGTTATACTTTGCAGAGGAAAACATTGAGATTATAGTAACAGATAGAATTAAGGTGCTCATGCAGCATATCTTAATCTAAAATCTCTATTATGCTATCAGGGATATTGATGTACAATATGAAAAACAAAGGAGAAACATTAACAAAAGAGGGATAACATCACCATTAACACATCTCAAGGATACTGTGAAAGTGCTTGTATTACTAATCTCCAGGGAAAAACAGTTACAGTGCTCCAATGCAATAATCTTTGCAACTCAGAGTCTAAGAAAAATACAACCCAACAACCAACAATAATAATGAAAAATACATGCAGTATTTAACTGCCACTAAGGAGGTTGCCCTAGTCTAAGGTGACAAATTTGCATTTACTTCAGAGTAAATGAAGTTTTGACAATTGAGACCATGCAAGGCCCAAGCCAAAAATATCTCTGACAGACCTTCTATAACAATAACTTTCAAATTAAATTCTGAACTAACTTTAAAATATATTTGACCAACTGCCTGTAAAATTAAATTTTGTAATAACTTCTAAATTGATGCTAAAATATCTCTTACTATAATATTAACTGTAGTAGCTTTTCACTAAATAAAAAATTTAGCTGTAGGCGGCCAATGTGATTGGGAAGAGGTTAATGCTGAGTGATCTTGTCATTTGGATCTATCTTCCTCATTTATTTGTTCTTTGATATTTCCTTCTCTTTAAATCTATTTACTGCCTCTATTGTTATTGTACATTATTTCCTTATCTTATTGTTTGATCTGCTTTCTTCTTTTTCCCTTTTACCTCTGACAGCTAGGTTTACCTCTTTTACCTTTTACTATACTTTCACTGTGTTTTTCATCTGTTCTCATCTTCACTCTGACTGCTTCCTTTTCCTGTCTTCATCCATTCTTCTACGCACAACCCTCTGGTGAATAAGGCTTTTAATTTTAAAATTCAGAGGGCCTGGTTTTAAATAATTCCTTTGGAACCAGAATAGCACGTTGCTTATCCCTTTTGGCATGATAATCACCTACAAAATCAAAAAAATTTGTTAATAAAACAGGATCTCGTAGGGCGGTGAGAAATGGTGGTTTATCATGTTTGCGCAGGGTAAGAAAGTTCATCACATAGGCATGGTGGGCATATGGCTTTGAATTGGAAACAAAGGATGGTTTTTATTACGTGCAGGGAGGTAGTTTTGTGTTTTTTCACATATCCAAAAGTGGTTAGGCAATATTAAAATGGGGATTGTGATAAAGTGGAGAGGCGACACGTGGCGGAAGGGAGGGTTGTGAAATAGCCCATTTCGCCACCCCTCCAAGGTTATAACCATTGGGCAGTTAGGGTTGCGATATGGAGCGACGACCGTCGGATTGGGTGGCAAAGATTTGACGGTGGTTGGGTGAAGGGTAGAGTATCGGTTGATTTGATAGGTGGGGTCAAGTTTAAAATGATGCAAAGGGGTCAAATATAAAGCGGGGCCGGGGTTATATTAAGGCGAGGGTGTTCAATATAAGGTGGGGCCAGGGTTATATGTAGTGAGGGGGTTAATGAAATGAACGTGGAGGGGTTAAATATAATGGAAGCGAGGTTCTTGACATAACAGGGGTTGGGATTTTAATAAAACATGGTTTATTAACGTGGGAATCAATGGATTAAAATTATTTAAAAACAATGTAAAAAATGGGTTGTTTACATTATTTTAAATGAAATAAGGGGAATGGGTGAAGGGGAAGGGTTTTTTGGCAATGGGAGTGGGGATTTAGGTAGGGAAATGGGTTTCAAAGCATGATAAAATTAGAAAAGGGTAAAATGAAAGGTAATGGAGAGGTTAAATAGAAAATAATGAAGGCAGTGAGATTTCTAAAAATAAATGATAGTCAGGGAATATTATTTTCAACATGAAAGATAAAAGGAATAAGCAGTCATCTGGTGATACTGTAAAAATACAAGAGTCTAACAGTGGCTCTAGTTGGGGAGGGCAGCTTCTTTAGGAGGTGTCAAGAACTTTGTAGACCAGTAGCCTGATTCATTTTTCTGATTTCCACTCTGTAAAGTCTGATCTGCTGCAATTTTTGTGACTGTTAACCTTCAAAACACTGAAATCCGTGATTTTTCAAAACCTCTTTTGCCTACCCATAATTTACTATAACATTTTTTCTTCGTTAATTGGGTGCATTTAGACTTGCAAACCTTGACATCATTTTTCTTTTGAAAGCAAACTATCTATTTCTAACCTTATAACTTCCAAAGGCTCAGGTTAAACTGATGAGCTATTTTATTCTCTACCTAACTACTAATATTCCAAGATTAAATAGTTTGATCATCATGAATTGTGGCATTTTTGGATAAGATGCACACAATATTATTTGAAAAAGTAAACTAACATTGATCAGCCAAGATTAAATTGTTTGGAAAATCTTCATTTTCTAACTTATCAGCAAAAAATCAAAATTTGTACAAACATGTTTAAATTGTATGATTGAACAAGACCTTCTTAACAGTAGTGGCATTTTAACTTGCAACACTTTCAGAAACATTCAGTTTTTGGTATGGGGCTTACCCTTTTTCTTTTTCTCTGCCCTCTTTTCTTTTCTTTTCTTTCTTTCTTTTTTGTTTTATTAGACTAGGCTTGTGGTATTTTCTTTGGGCCTCAATCTGGTCTAGTTTCCTGTTTGAAATTTGTTTAAGCAATGTTATAAAAAATGAAGGAAATTCAAATTGAGATTTCTAACTAAAATAATGCTTCAACATCCTGCCAATGATGGGACCTCCAAACAACTCTGTTCCATCCATTTCTTGTATGAAGAATGCATTTTTATACCTTGCAGAATGAATGATGAATGGACCTTTCCATAGGTTATCAAACTTTCCATGTTTTCCTTTGTCCTCTCTTCTAGAATCCCATTTCAACACTTTTTCTCCAATGTTGAAATCATTTTCCTTGGTCCTTTTGTCAAATAATTTCTTGATATTTTCTTGTACCAGTTGTGTTTTGTTGTATACTCCTTCTCTGGATTGTTGTAGCTGAATGGTTTGGTTTACTCTTCTTTGTATATCATTCTCTTCAAACTGCATTTCTTGATTGAGCTTCATTACTAGCACTCCCAAGGTTGTTGGGAAGACAACATCCATTCCATAGATTAGCTGATAGTGGGACATATAAATTGATTTCTTATTTGTTAACTTATCTTCCCATAGTGCATGTACCATTTGTTGTGCCTTGATTTCTTATTTTCCTCTAGTAACTTCTTAATGATGTTCACCAAACTTTTATTTGAAGATTCAACCAACCCATTACCTTAAGGGTAATAAGATATAGAATTCCTCCAAGTAATGTGATATTTGTGGCATAAATCCACCATTTTCTTGGATTTAAAGGCACCAACATTATTATTAATGATTTTCCTAGGACAACCAAATTTAGATATAATGTTGGTTTTAAGAAATCTGATAATTACTAAGTCTGTGGTAGTCCTGGAAGGAATGGCTTCTATCCATTTAGTAAAATATTCAGTTGCAGTGAGGATCCATTTATGTCAGGCAAAGGAGGAAGGGTGGATTTATCCAATGAAGTCTAAACCCCATTTTTGAAAAGGAGCTTCAACAGAGATTGGCTGTAATGGAAAAGGTAGTAGCTTTCTTTTTCCCTAAATAATTTGGCATTTATGACATGTAATTACCATTTTGTGAATGTCTTGGAAAAGGGTAGGCCAATAGAAACCAACCCTAAGGATATTATTACGAGTGGTTTTCCAATAGAGGTGGCCTCCACAATATCCTTCATGAAATTCATGCATAATGCTATCTGCATCTTCTTTAGGCAAACATTTAAGCAATACACCACTAACTTTTTTTCAATATAATTTTTTTTCCAAAATGAAGAAATTTACATCTTTTAATTTCAAGAATCTGGCCTTTGTTTGGGACAAACTAGGAGGATCATTTTAGTTAAAGAGCACATACAGTATATCTGCATACCAGGGAGAATTTAGGAATGCTTCCTTAATAGGTTGAGTCGCCATCTCTTCCTTTTCATCTAGTCAGTGGATCATATTGATTTCTAGTGCTTGAAAGTTTCTTTCAACCATTATCTTAGCCAGTCCTTGTCCTTTGATTAATTTTGTGGGTTTGATTTCTAGATCATACTCTAAGATGACAAAAATCAATTTTCCTCTTTTTCCATCAGGATATTGTGTTAGGATGTCTTTTACCACTGTATGGGGCACAAATGCAATGATGTGTGAATGAAGAATGTAGACTTTGAAATCCTTTAGTGCTTTGTTTAAGGAAAAAGCCTGCTTTTCCATGATATTATATCTCAAAGGTGCATCTCTTAACGCTTGGCTAAAGAATGCTATGGGCTACTCCTGTCCTTTTGTATTTTTCTGCAATAATACAACATCAACTGTGTGTTCTAATGCAAAGAAAAATATAAATAAATCTTTGGTGAAGTCATGACTGATTAGAACTGGTGCTTGCGTAAGTGCTTGCTTCACCAAGTCAAAATAATGCTTTTCTTCTTTGGTCTAATTGACTCCTGAATCTCATTTTAGCATGTTGGTGATGTTCCTCAGGAGTTTGCAAGGTATGGTATAAACCTTCTTAAAATTTTTATCTTTCCAATGAAAGATTGCATCTCTTTGATATTTCTTGGGTGTCTGATTTGCAATTTTCCCTCAATCCTATTTGGGTCAATTTTGATCCCTTCTTTAGATATAATGTGGCCTAGAAGATTTCCTTATTGTATGCCAAATAAGGATTTATTAGGATTTAGAGACAGACTGTATTTTCTGCATTTCTCAAAGACCTTTCTTAGGTGAGTCAGATGTTCTTCATCAATTTTTGAATAGACTGTGATATTATCAAGATATATCACAATGAAGAAACATATTTCCTTAGAGAAAGAAATATCCATTGCTCTTTGAAAAGTGGCTCTAGCATTCATTAAACCAAAAGGCATTTTTACGTACATAAAGGTTCCCTGAGGTGTAGTGAAGGTTGTTTTGTGTTGATCATCTGGATGCACCAGCACCTCATTATACCCTGAAAAGCCATCTAGTAGAGATATCCTTTTGGATCCTACTACCCTTTGAAGTATGTGGTCCATCTTTGGTAAAGCGTAGGTGTCCTTTAGGGATGCTTTATTTAGATTTATGAATTTAATGTAGAGTCTAATCTCTCATGTCTTCTTGCTCACAGATACAGTATTTGAAACCCATTCTGAGTACCTAAGTGGGACTATTATCCCAGCATCATACATTTTCTTTATCTCTTTCTCAACTAGTGGAATTTGGACAGGATTTATTCTATGTAGCTTTTGTTTAAAGGGCTTCTGTCTCTCTTTGAGTGGAATTTTGCACTGAATGATATTAGGACTTCAAGTCTTCATAAGTCCAGGAAAACACATAAATAAATTCTTTGAATAACTCAATATATTTATGCTTCATAGGTGCTGGCAGTGTTTTTGATAGTCTTACCATCTTGGGTTCTTGCTCACTACCTATATTGCATTCCTCTACATTTTCTTCAGTGGATTCCATTTTAGGCTTTCTAGCAACATCATTAAAATCAAAAAGTTCTTCTAGAGGGACAAGTCCTCTTGGCAGGGTATTATCTCTGAACTGTAGCACTTCAAACTCTTATTTTTCTAGATATTCGCACATTTCTATCCGATGTGGGTATTTATTTGCTAACATATTGATATTAGAATCATGAGGGGACTCCTCTTTGTATATTTTTTCTTCAGTGGAGCAGTCCTCTTCATGATCTAAGTCTGAATTTGGAATTTCAAACACATATTTGGATTGCAAGAAATCTTCAATCTGTTGGTCATCTTCAAAAACTTGCCAATATTTTATATTATCAGGGACTTCTAGTATGTATTTAATCTTTACCGTGTATTTTTTATTAGCATGATGTAGTCGACGGGTGCTAGTTGCAGATTCTAGTCCATTGGCAAAGATATTTTGATTTCTTGGGACAGAGGCAAGGTCATATTATTTGAATGCTTTTAGGAGGTCAAGGGTAGCATTCCTGTATGCTCTTAATCTAGGATGTTTAGCTGAATATTATCCCTTAATTTTCTTAATGACTAGCTCAAAATCCCTATGGATAGAGATCCTTTTGGCTTCTAATTTATTTAGTAATTGTAGCCCTAGAAGGAGTGCCTCATATTCTACTATGTTATTTGTGCATTGAAAGTTCAGTTTGTAAGAATGACTCTCTGTGTGGTTATTCTCAGTGTTGTGTACCCAAATACCTGCTCCTGATCCAGTTTTTGCACAAGAGCCATCAAAACTCATGCTCCAAAGTGATACACATTAAATCAACTCAGAAACTTATTACAGAAAACATAGATGCGAAACTAGACAAAACACTAACGGAAAAGGCAGAAGCCTCATGGCTTCTTCATGTAATCTCTCTTATTAAAAGAATTTTAATTTACAATTTAAATAGATAAGAGAAGATAGTCCGTGCTATCTTAGTCTCTTTTGGTTGAGATAATTTCTCACCAAAAACCCACCAAGATAGGAGTTCCTAAACAAACTCCATCTTTTGAGGAACAACCCAACAACCCAAGAGTTAGGAATATTTAATTAATTATTTTGGATTTATTATTGTTATTTTAGAGAGGCTAACATTCCCCCCTTCAATGAAAAATAAAAAATAAGAACGAGGAACCATCTTCCAAGTTCTCATGTTGATCCTCAAAAAACATTTCCTGAAAAACCGCCAAAGCTGGATGCTGAAACACTGCAATCTGAAGAGACCATGAGTCAACTGTATGTCTGATTCATGTCTAAATTGCGCTTGACAACTCCATCAAGTGCCAAGTTGCAAAATGATCCATCTGTCCTTTGCATGAAAGCAACATCCTTTGTCCACTGACAAAATTTGTTCAAAGCCCACTGGCTGATGATGACAAAAACAACTCACTGCTGCTTTTGCTGTGCTGAAAACTGTTCACTGCTTCTTTGCTGTCGACTGCCCACTGGAAAATTTGTTGATGCCCACTGGAAAATTGGTTGATGCCCACTGGATATTGAAGATGCCCACTGGCTGCTTTTGCTGGTTTTGTCGAAACTTTCAGTCTGACAACCATTGTCAATCTCATTGACATTTTCCCCCCTTTGTCAGCTGAAAGGAGAGACACTTCTCTGTAAAATATTGCTGAACTCCCCCCCTTCAGGTGTAGGATTTTTACACTATTGTACTCCCCCATTCAACTGCATGAGAGTACCATCATCTTTTCACTGTTGGCTGCACAATGTGTGATTGGATTCGATTGTAGAACTGAAGCAATCTTTTAACTGTGGATGACCATTCCCAAGGGTAAATCCATTCATAATGTATCTTCAATCTCTCTGATTTGTGTTGATTGCGACATTTTGCTGAGGAATTATTAGACTTGCTACAATGGCTACAAGGATGGAGATCAACACACTGATCTTCTAGATGACCAGTTCTCTGACAATGAGAACATTTTGGTTTGTCGTCAACTGCACATTGTGTGGAATTCTCTTTTTCGAAAAATTTGGGTTGCATGCACTACTGGTTGTCTGCAACTGTCTCTGAATGTGCTGAGGGGATTTGTTCAAGAAATCCCACACTTATGAACTAAATGGGCTTGGAATAATTGGGAATATGTAAGTTGACGTCATCTTGGACATATCATAAGCCTTATCGATTCTTGTTATTCTGAAGTTCTTCCTAGGGCTTGATGATGGGCTTGGAAGAGATTTGAACTGAAACAACTTCATCACTTGAAGTTGTTTGAAGGAAAGAATTATCATCTGGAGGGTTCAAAGACGTGAAAGTATCACTCTTTTCTTGCAATTCAATCCTTTGAAGTTGCGACTCGAGCTGAAGAAACTCAATAGTTTCATGTGTTTGTTGTAGATGTCGTGAAATATCAGCAAGAGTTTCTTTACTGACGTGCACCATGTCTTCATCACTGGAGATGATCAAACTATGAAGAATATTTAACAACTGAATATGTTGCGCCATCTGAACTTGCGCACTTGAAATCAGGATCTGTTGTTGTAGATGTCATACTTTGAACTGTTTCACTTGAATGACAGGCTCACTTGAATGTGGCTTGAATGGAACGCTCGCTTGATTTGTTGCTAATTGCACTTGCTGGCGTTGTAAAATTGTCTTGCTTAAACTCTGGAATTCACGCTCGCTTGATGACGATCGCGTTTGCTTGTACTCACTTGACTTACTTGACAACTTCACACTCATTGGAATGGAAAACGATGCTTGCTTGATGTTGATCTCAACTTGCTTGATTGTTTTAGATTACTGCAATAAACTTCACTCTGGCTTGCTTGATGGTTTGATATTTGTATTGTCTTGAAGCAAATTCTTGAAATCACGCTTGCTTGGAGATGTAAACTTGTTGCTCGTTTGAAAAAACTCATGCACTCAATTGATTTTGTGTGAAGGAAGGGTGTCGAACACTGTAGACAATGCACCCAAGAAAGCTTACAATAATTCACTTTAAAATAATGAATTCACTTGTCTTCTTAAAAATTCATTAACAATGAATTTTTAATGATTCACTTAAAACAATGAATTTGATTACATGTATACTTTATTTGAGTGTGTAGGTACATGAACCATATGAAGTGAATTGGCTTGTTGATGTAATATGCTGATGTAGACAATCTTCAATTTGTGCAGATGCATGTGTTGATCTTGAAGCTATTTCGTTATGTGTTTTGCTTGGTAATATTGAATTTCATGTATGTGATGAAATTATTGATGTGTCACAACAAGACACAGATCAAAAACAACAACATGAAGCCAAAAAAAAACATGCGCCATCAAACACACATGGTGTACCTAAGATCCCCTTATTCAATTTCGGGCGGATCTAGGACACATCAACACCAAAAAAAAAATGATATCTTTATTAATCACTGAGTACATCTGAAGAAATGATAATGCCAAGCTGATAACCCTTTGAAACAACTCACCTTCAAAATCTAAATGGATAGTGACACGATCCCTCTCAAAGTAAAACAAATACTTTGAATTACAATAATGGCTTTTCCTTATCACTCCAAATACAAATGGAAACTCTCCTGAGCTCTCCAAATTACAACTTATCGCTCCAAGGATTTTAAAACATCACCCTTATGACTCTCTGTTTTAATTGGACCTCAAAAAGGTGACTCTATGTTAAAAATACTTCTCAAAGCACTTTTAAATGTACTCTTTCAATACTTCTTCAGTCAAATTTTTCAATGAATTTAAGCTGGAAAAAGCGGTATCACTTCATCTCTACAGAATTGCAAGGTATTGGAGATCATAGAGATGGGAGATAACAACATTTTGGGGAGTATTCCAACATAAATGAAGTCTCACAACATTATTTTCAAATGCCAAGTCACATGAAATAACGTTGGCTAGAAAATTAACTTACCTTTCCGGATCACCAAGCTTGTTCAGAAGTGTCGAAAGGAGCTTGTGTTCTTGTTCAGGTTTATTCTTAAGAAGATCAAACATTGTCTTCAAGACTTTGTCTTTTAAGAAAGATAGTGCATCTTTGGAAGCAGCTTCCAATGCAATGACAAAGCGCTCAAACCTGTGCTTTAGACAATCTTCCCAATACCAAAATAGAAGAAGTGAATTTGCATCCTTTGTTTCTGATAGAACATGGAGAGATTGCTGGCCAAAATACTTCAGTTTCCTATCTGGCAGCAAACGTTAGTAATAAATTTCGGCAGCAACTTCAAAACGCTGGTTCTAATATTTAAATGTTGTTTGAATGTAAAAATCGATTTTATTTGGCATCGACTATTTCATTTCAGCTTGTAATCAAATCAATAAACAATCTATTGCAGGCTTTGAGACACACGGAACGCTGGCTCAGTTCAAACAAGGCTGGCTCGAACAAGGCTGGCTCGAACGCTGGCTCGAACAACATGCAGAATGCTGACTCAGTTCAAACATGCAGAATGCTGGAATAAATCAAATTTGATGCCACATCCATTCAACGTTGGAAGGCTGCTTCATATCCGTTCAATGCTGGGGCTGTTATCACCACATCCATTCAAAATCAATCTTGCAGATTTCAAAACGATGGTTCATAATCGATTATTCAAAATCGATTTTGCAGATTTCAAAACGCTCTTCTTAACGCCTTTAAAACAGTGGTTCGAAGCCTTTCAAATGCTGTCAAACACGCTGGAATGAATGTAAAATGTTTGAAGGGGTGTTTGAACGTTGGTTATTATTGCCAGACTCGATTTGGATCAAATGAAAATACCTTTAGGAGGACGCTGGTTCAAATAAAACGCCTTTCAAATGATGTCAAACGCTGGTGTCAAACACGACTTCTGCCACATGTAAGTGCAGAATACAACGCTTTCAACAAAATCAAGCTTCCAATTAAATGATTTATTTAAACACTGATCCTTGATTTATTTTACAACCACGAAAGAGCTGGATTGATGGTGCATTGGGCAGCGTTCAAAGTGCAGAACGTTTCAATTGCAGATTGAAAGTGAAAACTATACCAATTTAAAACGATGTTGATGGCAATAAAAAACGCTGTTGAATGCTGCTGTCTCAATTTAAAACGCTGACAATGAAATTCGATGCCAGAATGCTCAACGCAGGAAATTTGAGCATAAATCGAGAAAATGGAAATGCAGAATCGATTTAAATCTATACCAATTACAGAGTCGATGTTTCAACGCTGCTATTGCAGAATCGATTGTTTTAGAATCGATTGAATGTTTGAAGGGATTTTAAAAACAATTAAAATATATAGCACAGATCAACTCACCCTTGAACACGTGTTTTCCAACTAAATCTGCAGAGTGCGTTCAACTGATAAACTGCTCAATGCGTGCGTTCATCGCTTCATCACTGGACTGGCCCTCTGCACTAAATCACCAGCTCTAGATCACGCGCTCTAAGCATGCAAGCTCTGTTTCACACGCAGCTTGCACTATTTCTTCACATTCAAAACATAGCACTGAGCTCTGAGCTCTCACTACCGTACTTTTGATACCACATGTAGATGCAGAAGTGTCCTCAGACACATACTTTATTAATCATGGAAAAATATTACATTACAAATTGCAGGAGTTTACAGACGTAAACTCTCATTCTCACACTACACTCACATTACACAATGAAATTAGGAAACAATCCTATTTATAAGCTCTATGTTCTAAATTAATCTAGTTATGGATCACTTGGAAAATAAACAAGTTTCCATTTACAATAAATGAGTTTCTAACCACTCTACTAACTTCACTCCTAACTTAGAGCCTAGGAAACGACTCTTTTCTAGAGTCCTAATTTTTATTAACAAATTTCTATTTCTAAACATCTCTAATATTTATTAAATATTCTAATTTAATAAATATATTTATCCTAACTTTACATTATTCAATTTATGTTCTTTTGGATTTATAATTGCCTTTATGAAATAGGCTAACACAAAGACGTTGAGGTTTAGACTTGAGTTGTTCATTTTCTACTTGGTTTGACAGTTCTTCCTTTTCTTCTTCTTTGTCAACTTTTTGTTCATTAACTGCTACTTGTTTATTAATGTTTTCATCATTGTAAATGATAAATGAATCAAGGTCTGAGTGGAAATAGTATAGAGGGGAGTTATCAGGCTTTTTTTGACTGCTCACCATGTATTTCATATGAGTTTCCCTATACAATCTTCTAGGTTTTCTGAAGACTGGCATGGTATCATAGGTCATATCCATTTGGAGGGTGCCTTGAAGTTTAGCTCCCCATGAGCATGATAGAAGCATGCCATATTTAGGGGGAATGTTAACCACCAAAATATCCATTACTAGGCTTTTGGTTGGTATCTGTGCTAAAGTAACACATAGATCTTTGATCAGACCTAGATATTTAACCCTACTGGAGTCAAAGGAGTATATGTATTTGTATGGAATAGTTATCTGAAGGCCAAGTTTCTCCATAATTACGTTTGGAATGAGGTTATGAGATGCTCCTAAATCTAACATGGCATTGTGGAGGATTTTATCATGAATATTCAAACTAACATAAAATGGGGGCACACCTCCCTCTTGGAATTTACCTTCTACTTCAGGTCCAAACAAAAGATTAGGTTTTTCATCACTCACATTCACAATATCAATATTTTCTCCTATGTTTATTTCTTTCAAAACTTGGGATCTATATACATCTTGGACCATCGATTCAATGAGAGGTATGAAAATATTTATCTTGGAAATTTCATTCTCAATACTAAATGGTGTCTATGTTTTTGGCAGATTTGAATCAGTTTTATCAGACATTATTTTTGCAGCCACTTCATATCTCTGATTTGCAGTAGGGATATTAGCTAGATCATTTTTGTTAGGGCTGATAGTTGATTTACTAGTGCTACCTTCTAGATTGTTTTTGTTTTTATCTTTATCATAAAATTTAACCATGTTGTTTGAAATTTCTGCTGTCTTTTTAGGATCAGTTTCAGAGGTCTTTCTAGTTGAATTTTCAAAATTCTTTCTCTTGGGAATGTCTTGGGCTTTCTTGCTTCTGAGGTCATATTGTATATGCACTTCCATGATAGCATTTTCGAATCCTTGTTTATAATCTTCAAATTCTTGGAATTCTTATTCAATTTGAGTTGGGGTAAAGATGCCTTTCTCTTCTTCAGTGAGGAAAATAATATCCTCATCATTGACTCCCATTAGATTAATCTGACTTTCTTCTGGTTCTTCAATCACCCCCTCATCCTCATCAGCATTGTTTTCTTGGAAAGGAGGTTGGATTTTCTGGTCAGGTCCTCTCTGTTCCCCCTGTCTTATTGGAGGGGGATTTCTCCTAAAGTTTTGGTTTCGATTTTGGTTTCTATTCTGAGAAATTGTTTGGTTTGCTCTAGGGAAAGTTCTCTCATTTATGTTGATTCTCTCCATCATCCTCTCCATAGTTATAATGTGGTTATCAATCTTAGTATCATATGTGGAGGCTAAAACTTCTTCCTTATTGTGACTCTCTTTTCATTTTTCATTCTAGCCCTTTCAACAATCAGATTTTCTTCCACACTTATTGCACCTCTCTGCATATCTTCTAATGTAGGAGGGTCTCTTTCTCTTAGCTGATAAGCCATCTCTGGGTCAAAACCATCTGGAAATTTCATTAGGGCTAGAACTTGTGGAGGTTTCATGTGAGGAGGGAGGGTGTTATATACACTGTTGAACCTAGTGTAGTAATCTTGAACACTCTCTCCAACATTTCTCTTGATTTTTTCGTATTCTGACAAGATTTGGAGAGGATTTTTATTGACTTCCCATTTATTTAGGAACATTTGGTGAAAATAAGGGAGGTCATGTATAATATTAGGGGTTAGGCCTTTAAACCACTTTCTCACTTCTCCCCCTAAGCTCTGGGAAAACATTCTTACCTTAATAGTTTCATCATCTATCTCTTGTCGATCAAAAGAGTCATCCATCCTATCCACATGTTGTTGAGCAGTTGTAGAACTACTTGCATCAAATAGGGGGATTTTGGACTAATAGTCCTGTGGTAGAGGCACTAAAGGAAATGTTAGGACTAATGAGGCATACTAGGCTGCCATGGCTAGTGGTTGGGGAACCAAAGGGGGGGTAAAAAGTGGAAGGTTGACAAGAGGAGGTGGAGGGTTGAATGGAGGAAGGTGAACAATGGGTGTATAAGTGGGGACAAAGAATTCTTCACTAGGACTCTGTTGTAATATGGGTTGGTTCAAAACTATTTGGGTTATCCAGTTATGGGATTTAGTCCTGAACAATATTTTCTCAAAGTGTGAGTCAAATTGGATAGCATGAAAGTTTTTAAGGTTTTCAGGCAGGGAACTGGCCTTGTGAACAGGCTTGATAACAACTGAAATCTAAGATATAGGGGTTTTCCTCAGGATTTTATCTGGATTGTCAACTATTGTACGAGGGTTTGGTTCAGGATGGGATCTAGTACATATTATTCTAGAAACCAAAACTTATACCCAAGGCATAGAGAGGTTGAAAGTTTTATAATAGGTTAAAAAAAACCAATCTGTGAAGAAAAATACTTAATTCACATAGTAATTTGATCGGGATTTATTTGAGTTTGATAATCTTAAGATTTTATCAATAAGTACCCAGTATGGTCACCATTATGTTGGCTCCCTGTAATTTGTAATAGCAGAGAACCACATCAAAACACTTTGGAGTCCAAGATCTAGCCTTCCTGAACTCAGAGAGGGTTCTCTATACATTTATGATTAACTGATATAGCTTTATGATTATATTTTCTGATTTTAGGCTAGTTATGAAGATTGGGGTTGTTTGTTTTGATTGCTTGTTTGGTTAGATAGATAGAATGTGGGAAGCTTAATCCGTTGGGCTATGGAGTCATAAAAGGGTTAAATTTTACATCAACTTTTCAAGGGTTTTCACAGAGCAAGCTAACTATATCAAATGGATCTCTATGGTAATATGAATATGAGAAGATAGTGAGTTCAGTAAAGCTAAAGAGCAGTTAAGAATTATTTAACTATACTTCAACATAAAAGCAGAGTAGACAACCTCTGAATTCTGCATTCAGGTCTTTAGAGGAAAACATTTAAGATAACAGTTCAGTGGAGGTAAAGAGCAGTTAAGAATTATTTAACTCAACTTCATAAGAAATACCTCAAGATAAAAGTTTCAGAGAAACTAAATAGCAGATAAGAATTCTTTAGTTAAACTTCAAAAGGAAACCTTAAGATAACAAGTAGGTTAAACTAAAGAGAAGTTAAGAATTCTTTAGTTATAATTTGCAGAGGAAAACATTGAGATAACAATAACAGAAAAAATTAAGGTTCTCATGCAGCATATCTTAATCTAAAATCTCTATTCTACTATCACGGAGATTGATGTACAATATGAAAAAAAAGGAGAAACATTAACAAAAGAGTGATAAAATCACCATTAACATAGCTCAAGGATATAGTGAAAGTGCTTGTAATACTGACATCCAACTCAAAACAATTACAGTGCTCCAATGCAATAATCTTTGCAACTCAGAGTCTAAGCAAAATCCAACCCAACAACCAACAATAATAATGAACAATACATGTAGAATGTAGTATTTAACTGCCACTGAGGAGGTTTCCCTAGTCTAGGGTGATATATTTGCATTTACTTCAGAGTAAATGAAGTTTTGACAATTGAGACCATGCAAGGCCCAAGCCAAAAATATCTCTGACAGACCTTCTGTAACAATAAATTTCAAATTAATTTCTGAGGTAACTTTAAAATACCTTTGACCAAATTCCTGTAAATTAAATTTTGTAATAACTCCTGAATTGATGCTAAAATATCTCTGACTGTAATATTAAGTGTATTATATTTTCACTCAATCAAAAATTTAGTTGTAGGTGGCCAATGTGATTGGGAAGAGGTTAATGCTGAGTGATCTTGTCATTTGGATCTGGCTTCCTCATTTATTTCTTCTTTGATCTGTCCTTGTCTTCAAAATATATTTACTGCATCTACTATTATTGTACATTCTTTACTTATCTTACTGTTTGCTCTGCTTTCTTCTTTCGCCCTTTTAGATATGACAGCTAGGTTTACCTCTTTTACCTTTCTGTCTTTTCACTATGTTTTTCATCTGTTCTCATCTTTACTCTGAATACTTCCTTTTCTTGTCTTCATCCGTTCTTTTGCGCACAACCCTCTGGTGAATAAGGCTTTTAAGTTTAAAATTCAGAGGGTCTGGTTTTAAATAATTCCTTCGGAACCAGAAAAACACGTTGCTTATCCGTTCTGGCATGCTAATCACCTACAAAATAAAACCAATTTATTAATAAAACGAGATCTCACAAGGTAATGAGCAATGGTGGTTTATCGTGTTTGCACAAGGTAAGAAAGTTTATGATATAGGCATGGTGGGCAAGTGGCTTTGAATTAGAAATAGAGGCTAGTTTTTTTTACGTGCAGGGAGGCGGTTTTGTGGTTTTTCGCATATCCAAAAGTAGTTAGGCGGTATTAAAATGGGGAATGTGAAAAAGTGGATAGGTGACATGTGGCAGAAGCGAGGGTTCTGTAACCACCCATTTTGTAACCCCTCCAAGGTTTTAACCATCAGACAGTTAGGGTTGCAACATGGAGTGAGGGTCATCGGATGGGGTGGTAGAGATCTGACAGTGGTCAGGTGAAGGGTAGAGTACGGGTTTATTTGAAAGGTGGGGTTAGGGTTAAAATGACCTGGAGGGGTTAAATATAAATTGGGGCCCTGGGTTATATTAAAGCAAGGGTGTTTAATATAAGGTGGGGCCAAGGTTATATGTAGTGAGGGGGTTAAATATAATGAAAGAGGGATTTTTGACATAACAGGGGTCGAGATTTTAATAAAACAGGGTTTATTAACGTGGGACCCAATAGGTTAAAATTATTTAAAAACAATGGAAAATTGGGTTTTTTACATTGTTTTAAATGAAATAAGGGGAATGTTGGGTGCAGGAATTACACTTAAGAAAAATCCTCAACACTTAATTTTTCAACCTGGGGGATTCGTAAACTTAGAGACGAAGCACGGGAAATGCCAGAGATGGTATGAATCTTCCTAATGTAAATCCATACTTTCTTTAAAGGAAAGGTTGCAGAATAAAATAAAAAGAGAAAAAGGCAACTTGAACCATAAAAAATAATCTAATACTGGAACGAGGAAGTATGCCTTTGCAAGAGAGAATTAAAGATAAAAGTCAATCACTTCCACTAATGGTTGTTTAATCTATGGAGTGTGTGTTTTTCCTTTAGCAGGGAAACTTTAGCAGTCTCGTTAGATGGGCCCTTAAACTTGTTTATTTAGAGATTTCCTTCTTGCATTAATTTGTTCTACACTAGTGCTTGCACTAGTGCAGGATCAAAGATTTTATGTAGAAGGTATAAATAGTGTCTTTACTGAAGGCTTTTTACTTCATGCAATGGCTCGAACTTTACAAGGTTCAGAGCACTCAGATCTTGTGGCAAGAAACTGGTTCTGGCACTAGAATAGAGCTTCCTGCACTTATCATTTAATCCTTAAAATGAGTATTCAATTATTACAAGTGCTAGTTTACTATCAAATCAAATTGCACACATAAAATTGAATGTTTTTAGCTTAAAAAAATGCAGACATATAGAAACAATCATTTATCCTGTCATAAGAATTCAAAGAAAGAAGGTAGATTGCGGAAAGTTGTCTAGGAAAGCTTGTTGCATCACACCAATGTGCACTGGTGCAGGTTCATTTCTCTTGCTTGGACCGGGCGGAAAAACCAATTAAACAGAATTGAAGGAAAAGGAGATATCACACCAACGTGCACTAGTGCAAGTTTGTTTCTCCTGCTTGTACCAGGCAGAGGAAACCCAATCTGAAATCAAGTGCATGAAAGTAAATTGCAGGGAAAGAGAATATATCTACTTCACACAATGGATCTATTTTCACTCAGACAGGAATACATGTGCTGAAAGTTAAATCACACTTTGACAATATAATAAAAAATTACAAGAAACTGAAAATAGGGTAAACGTGCTGGGTTGGCTGGGCCCTAGCCAACCAATGCGTTTCACTTTTAAGTTAAAACGTTGCTCAATAAACTATTCAATTCATCATCTTAAAAATAGAAACACAATTTATGAAACATGAGGTGGAAAAACCTTTTATTAATTCATTGAGGCAAATACATGTGTTAATATAATGTCCATCCCAGATTCGGGCGATAACAAAACAACCTGTTACCGCCTATCAAACTTTTCTCTCCAAACTCTGGTTAGGAGTTCTTCTCCTCCACCCCTTTAATTCATATTTAAACTTTACATTATATAGATTTTTTGGCCGAAGGCCAAAACAGATCATTCAACGGCTTCATAACAAAATGCAGAATTTAGCATTCGGCCTTCAAAATTAGGCAGCTAACAAAACCGACCGTAGCTAATTTCCAGTATTTTTGCACTTCACGTATTGGTCTCGGCTGTGTTTGAATCATTCGTGTTGTCGTGGCTGAAGACAAGGTGGTTATCAAGGAAATTAGGATCTGCCGCTAAGATCTGTTGTGCTGGCACTGGTGCAAGATCTGATCCTGCACTAAGATCAACGGTCACAATAAGCACTCTAACTATCAAATAACCATTGGAGATATTGATAAGTTACAAAAGTGATTTAAAAGTAAGAAATCATGTAATAAATATTTAAGTAATGCTAAATTGAATTAAAACATGAAGAATAAAGGTTTATACGAAATATGTCACCGTGCTTGGACTGGTGCAAGATGAGGGTGCATAAAAGAGTTGAAACAGATGTAAATGGTTATGATTTAGGAAGGGGAAAATGGTAAAAAGAGAGAAAATTAGGGGGATAAAATCCTCCCATCCCTAAGCTATTGTGTTTCCTCACAAAACTCTTTACCTCAGCAAAAAACCTTCAAAAATTTGAGCGTTCTAGCTCACTCCTGCTCTGTCATACTAGCATTAGCCTGCAATGTTTCGGACTTCTTCTTTTTAATTTTATTCAGTTTCTTGGTCACTTTTCTAAGTCGTTTGAAACACTGGGCAGCTCGGTATTTTCACACTCTTACTTCTCCTCTCTTTTTTTGGATCTCCGCCGTTAATTCTTCTCTATTTTTTTCTTTTTCCTCCTGTTCTTTAGCTACGAGCTGCTCTAAGTTCTGCACTTGAAGCTTTAGCTTGACTAACCGAGTAGTAGGAGCTACCGAGTATTCTTCCTCTTCTGTCTTGACAGGGGCTATATCTTCTTCAGGCACCTCAGTATACCTCGAGGTTGCAGTAAACTCTTCTTCTTCTTCTTCTTCTTTTTCTTCCTATTCTTCTTCTTGTTCTTCTCCTTCTTGTTGTTCTAGTTCTTCATCTTCCTCTTATTCTTCTGGCTCTTCTTCTTCTTGCACTTCTTCCTCTTGCACTGGTGCAGGAGGGGATTCAACGTCCTACAGGGACTGTGGTTCTGCACCAGGTTCTTCATTCTTTTTCCGTGCCATTTTAATGAAATCGGCCAACAGGGTGTCCTCCTCGACCTCTACAGATTTTGCTGCATTCGCAAGGACTGATAGAAAATCATCTTCTTCGGGGGTTTGTTCATGTACTGGTGGCATCAAAGGAGTTTCTTCAACATGTGTACCCGTTGTCTTCTTTTTATTTGGAGATGGGCCCTTTTCTTCCGTTGATTTCCCGGGTTGTTTCCTTCTTGCACTGGTGCAAGAAGGACTTCCCTTTACACTTGGACCCTTGCTTGTGCTGGCGAGGGTCTCTGTCTTCTTCCTGGTAGCTATCTTCTTATGCATTTGATTTAACAACGTCTCCTAGGTCATACCTTTAATTTCCAACTTCTTCTGAACCAAGATTTTTACCAGGACGTGGTGATATAATTTCTTGTCGGCCTGATCTGCCCATGCACCCTGCACACTCTTGGTCATCTTTTCCAAACTCTTAAGCAAAAAATAAGTGAAATCCATCCTTCACTGGATGTTTCGCTCGGGTTTGAAGTGTTGCAGCATCCTGAAATGATACACAAAGGTGAGGGAATACCTTCCCTCGCAAGTCACGAATATCTGGAGGATAAAAATGAGGTCTCGCCGCTGTCCCAGAAGGGCACTGTGTGGAAATCCTTTCTTCCAATCTACCTTCATATCCTTATCAACGACGAAACACTGCTAGCGCTTCCTCTCGAGCTTCTGATTTTTGAAATACTGTACACCATTATTTTGCAAGCCCGTCAATGCTGCTATCGATTCTTCCGTGACTTTAAATTTCAGGGGCCCAATTTTTACACAGCCATTTTTAAAAATCTTTGTAAACTATATGGCCACTTCACTGTTGTGCCCTTCAAATTTCTGCAAAAACTAAAGAAAGCATGAGTCTCATAATAGTGCAAGACTATTGCGAAACTCAGTGGTCTGATCTACCTCACTGAGAGACAAAGGTTCACATCGAACAGGGGGCATCGCTGCTTAAAAGTTATGAAGAGTTCAAAAATTGCATGCAATACTGGAAATTTTGGCTCTTTATAAATAGGGATCCAACCATTCACCATCCCTTCTGTCTTATCACCCATCCATTCCACCAAAATAGTCATGGATGTGCAACATTTTTGAAACCGTGAGGGATTGGTACTTATGGAAGCGTTTTTTAATGGCTATGTGAGGTAATAATTATAAGTGAAGGATGTTTAGGATCATGGTGGAAAGGGTAATTATATCCAAGCAACGGTTAAATATTTCCTCATTCCTTCATAATTCAAAAATAACTTTAGCATTTATTAAAAAATGATCATGATTCTTAACTAAAAACACCTTGTACTTCAAATAATTTTCTCCTAGTTAATATGATAATTGAAAAAGGCTGCTTGTAAAATTTTATGATGACCACTTCCTATGACATATGCTCATGAAAAGAAAAAATTGTACTCTATTTCTGTCAAGGTGTATGCTTGCACCGATCTGTTTACACCACTTACTATGATGTTTTGCTGGTACCATTATGCTTATATTATTATATAGGACAATATACTTGCACTAGTGCAAGAATATTTTCTAAAAAAGAACAGGGAATTTAAGTAAAATATAGGCTAGACTTCTAACATGGCTTCCTCAACTGATACTAGAAATTTGCTTCGCCCTCCCTTGATGCTTCAGAGCATCTTTTTGCTCTTTGTGTATGAGATCCTGCAATGAATTTATGAGGGAACAAAGAAGTGGGAAAGGGGAAAATTTTAGAATGGGAAGGAATTTTTTTACAGGGATTCCAGGAATAGTACCACAAGAGGGGATAAACAGAAGTGGGATAGGGAAAAAAATTCAAAGGTAAAGTGGGATTTTTACGAAGCGGGTAGGGTAAATTCAAAATAATGTGGGAAGGTTAATCATTCTTGGATTTAAAGAAGAAAAATAAGGGAATATTACAAAATGGGATATGAAGAAAGGCAAAAAAATTTCTGGAAGGTCTTCTTACACTAGTACAAGAAACATAACTGTAGCAAGAATCAAGTATTACTTGAATAAAAATATCCATGCTAATTACCCCAATGTATAAAGGTTGGTCCTGCTGAACCTGATTTTACTCGGTGGACGCTAGCATATCTAAAGATCAAGAAACATTCTCTTTTTATTAGAAATTTTTGATCTTCCTACCAGCAAGCTATTTTTCAGGTTGACCCTTCTGCAATCATGCCAGCGAACTGATTTTCAAAATTATAGGAAAATATTTTTTCTTTACATTTTTATTAATTTTTTTTTGTATTTTTAAAATTTTTCAAGACAAATAAGGATTCATGTCTTCAAAAGGTTGGTATTACCATTTTCCACTATCATCCCAGATTGCTGTTGGACTTGCTGTGTAAAATCTTCCTTGGCAAGTGGCTGAAAATACTTCTTTAATCTATGTCCATTTACCAAGAATACTGAATTTTGTCCATCAATAGTACTAAATTATACTGCTCCATTCTCGAATACTCGGATCACTTCATAAGGTCCCATCCAACGTGTATGGAACTTCCCTTTAAAAATTTTAAATCTATAATCATAAAGGAGTACCCAATCACCTGGTTGGAATTGCTTTTTCTAAATAGACTTGTCATGCCACCTTTTGCATTGCTGCTGAATTAGTATGTTCTGCTGAACAACATCTCTACGAAATTCATCTAACTCATTTAATTGGAGAAGAAGTTGTTGTTGTGCCTCAGAGAGATCTAGTCCTAACTGAACTGCAATTCTGAAAGCTTTGAACTGGAACTCAATTGGTAACAGAACCTGTTTGCCATATACCAATTCATATGGTGTATGTCCCGTGCTATTTCTCCAAGTGGTTCTGTATGCCCACAAAGCTTCTGGTAATCTTTCAGCCCAATCTTTCCGATGCATATTCACCATCTTTGTAAGAATGGACTCGATCACTTTGTTTGTAGTTTCCACCTAGCCATTTGCTTGCAGGTGATACAGTGTGGATTTCCTATGGCGGATCTTGTATTGCCCCATCACTAACTATACCAAATTAGAAATAAACTATGGACCATTTTCAGAAACAATTTCTCTAGGCACACCAAATCTAGTAAATATTTCAGTAAAAAGAAAATCAAAAACAACTTTTTCTATAGCAAAAGAAACAACTTTAGCTTCTGTTAGCACCCGAATTGGACCCCAGGCTGAAAGGGAAAAACAGGGTAACAACTAAACCATGCTCATCCTTGTATCTAGCCCTACAAGGATAGGAGAGGGCTCTCTCCGTGAAATAATATCCAATGGAACACAATAAATGGAATGATATTAGGCTAGATAAAATGATGGGAAAAGGGTTTAATAAAATGAATGATATTTCAGGGATGTGTGGGATAAAAGGGACAGTTGAAACCGGGAATTAAATCAGGACACAGGGTATTTCATGGGGCAAGATCGGCAGGAAACTTAGCAAATAAAGCTAAATAGGGATGGGATGGACAGACCGATGAGGAGCTGAAAAGGGCAGAGAAAACGGATCCTTTTCAAACAGAAGAAAAACACAGAGCATGAATGATTTCCTAAGGCAGAGCATATAAAATGGATTCTACCTTTCTATCTTGAAAACATTCAAAGGGAAATGTTTATGGATGAATGGAACACATAACAATTCACATATGAAACAAAGGAGAAAAACAAATGCTAAATCTCATACCACATGGATCCCACAAATCAGAGTTGCATCTCTTATTAATTCCTGTCAAACTGTACAATGGAGCGCAGAGTTTTCTTCCACACTATTCCCCTAATTTATGAGTTTACAGACTACAGATTGCTTACAAATGATTCATAATTACAATATATACACTGACATGTGGGAACATAGATCCATAGAAAAGGGAGCTATTCTAACAGATCAAGAACTGAAATACAATCATAGTAAAGAAATACAACAATCTGCCCCTAAAAATATGGGACAACATTGCATTTGACTACTTGGAGATTTTGTTGTTAGGCTGTATGAAAGAAAATAGGTAATCTGATGAAAATATTTCCTATTTTGCTGCTGCAAAAATCTTTTCTTATTTTAGTTTCTCAGCCTTTGACTGTTGCTTTGCTTTCCATTATTTCTTTTGAAGAGAACTGACTTTTATAAAATATTTTGGAATAATTAAAATGAAATGAAATTATGCCTTGGTGAAGGGAAAATTTAATTTTAAATGGGAAAAAGGGAAGGGAAGGAGGCAGAAATCATATGAAAATCGCAATCGCAATAGACGGGGCAGAGAGATATAATATAATGAACACATCGTAATATGGCGCCATCGCAATCATAATCATAAGGACCGGGGAAGGGGATATAATATAATAAACAGTTGAAAACACATATTTACAATAGTGTAATCGCAATCGGAGCTTCGGGGAATAGGGAGGATAAAAAAAATATTCTGATGCGATTTTAGGAATGGGAACAAGAGGGAAAAACTTTGTAATAATGAAATAATACAAATTTTAACCTTTACAAAGGAAAAGGGCTCTTTGAAATGAATGGGCAAAAGAATTAAGTGGTGCGCCTGAGGGTCAATTGCAATCGCGATATCGGAGAGGAGAGGAGTACAACACATGTGGAAATGCCGATGCCGATGGCCCGATTGATTTTGAGTTGTCGGATCGGCGGGGACAGATCAACGATCGCGATGTCAATCGGAGGTTTCAATCGGGGGTAGGCCATCAGAAGAGCAGATCGGGTAATTAGAGGGAGGGGGTGCGATCGGGAGATCAGAGGAAGAGGTGCGATTGGGAGATCGAAAGGAGGAGGTGCGATCGAGTGATCAGAAGGAGGGATGCAATCAATCACATCAGAGTTTTTTGCGATTGGCTATTCGGAACATTCAAATAAAAGTTGCGATGCGATTGATCGGGGCGATGAAATCGGGGGTGCGATCGGGGAATGTTGCGATCAATCGGAGGAAGGGCACAAGACTTTGTGATGTGATTGAAGGGTTTGTGATTGCGATGGGAAGTGGGGGGTTTATAACATAAAACTTTATTACAAAGTTTTATTATGAAGCATGCTGGGGAAGTGGTTGGGAACGGCGGGACTTTATAATATAGAGATTTTTATTATAAATTTCTACGGGAAATGGAGGGCAAGTGGTTTGGCATAATCTCATTTGTATTTATAATGTGATTTTATAATTGGAAAGGGGAAAAGGGAATTTTTATTAGAGAAATATTAAAACTTTAAACATAAAGTTAAAAGAGAACATGGGAAATAGGGGAGGTTTAGGGAATTTTACTTCACTTAGGCATAAATTTCAATCCAGAAGTCAGTTTTGAGAGTGTAGTATACCGTTGGAAGGCTCTTTCCAGGCTCCTTCTAACGGATGTACTTGGAGGATGACTTGGCACTGAAAATTCTGTGGAAAACTCTTCTGAAGGCACGGACATCACTTTGTGGAGATAACAGCTTCTGAATTGTGACTTATTACATATGATGATATAAAATTACATAATGAATAATAATAAACGAAAAATATCACGTTTTCACCTCAAAACATGGTTTTAGGTGAAAATTACATTAAATTAAATCAAAATATCTCTCTGATTTTCCAGGTGCTGTGACTTTGAACTTATTGACTTCCTCATGACCTTGCTGATATTATTGACATTTGACTCATTAATTTGACCATGGTGAGACCCTAGAAACTAATGAGACCCATCATATGACCTACTGATATGAATTTTAGAATAAAAGTGACTAATGACTAAATACCATAGAAAGGAAAATCAGCAAGTACCTCATGAGGTAAAACTGATAAAAAATTACTACCATCAATGAATCCATGACCTAGCGGAATGGTGAAATTTATTCAGTATGAGACACCTTATATGAAAATGGAAAAGAGAAGTTTTGATGAATGATGGTAGTATGACTAGACTGACACTAAAATTGGCTCCAATTGGGAAGGTAGCTCCTTGGAGGTGCCAAGAACACCGTAGACCAAGTAGCCTTATCCATTGGGCATGGATTCAAAAATGTTGAAAACTAACACAAATGAAAACTGACTCTGACTCTAGACTAAGACTGAAAACTGAAATAAAACCAAACCATACACATATCATCCATGTTTTATAGCCTTCACCTCGGGCCCCAAACTTGAATGACTGTGGATTTGAACTCTGAAACTATGTTGAAACTAACTAAAACAAAAATGACTCGAGACCTATTTAAATGAAATCAGTACTCACAAAGCTTTCTTAATGGCAGCAGTCCATCGATATTTGAGGACTTCAAATCATGATGACAACCAACTTCCTACTGATGGAATATGTACAATCATGTGTAGTGAGCCTTCCAGTGTAACCAATCCAGCAGATGGCTACATACCGAAATTCGGGTCTCACTTTTCTCGAGCAGGTAGAACGATGTACATGTAGGCAACTCACAATAACCACTGATACCAAGGCTTATGATAACGAACCAGGAAAAATTTATCTTTTCTAATGCTTGCAAAAGAATGTCGAAGGGGTCTTGAAAATCCTGAAGCACTAGCTTGTCTTCAAATCCAGCAGCAAAAATACAAGTACTCCCTTCATTTTGATCTGAAAGAACAATTGATTGCCGAGTGATAGGAAGGCACAGAGAGGTATAAGCTTCTGTCATCTGAGTGTCAGCTGTAAATTCCTTGACCTTGAGAAATTCTGGCATATTGTCTCTCTCAAGATCATATTCCTCAACTTCATGGTCTAGGTCATTCTTAAACAGAAAAAAAACTTCAAGATTATCAAACATGACAACCTTATCATCTTCATGAAAGAAAATATTATCTGTTTTCTGATTTATAAAGCTAATTACAAGACCGTCATCATTTTCAAAAGAGGAAGAAGTTTCACCAACACTTTCTTGACCATGTGGGTATTGCAAATCTGCTTTAGCTTGGGCTGTAGCATGACCTTTCAGGAGTTGATCTATCACATCTTCAGATAGAGGATATAATACTTTTTGTTTTCTTTTTCTCAAACAATGATTGTCTTCATGAAATAACATTTTAAAACATGAAAAACCTGAATGACAGTACTTAATTCCCTGATCTTCTGAAATTTGAAAACATTGTTTATCATCTTCATATGACATGGAAATCAAATTATCATTTATCACTGAGTTATTGAAAGAAGATTTTTCACTTGAAAAAAGATATCATCTTGTTTTTCATGAACTGACTGGATTACCTCCTCATGAAGGCTTTGTTCTAATGGAATGAGAACATTTGGATCAATAACTCTGTCTTCTTCATTCCAAATGATCTCAGCAGTAGAGCTCTCCTTCATGGGATTCAGCACAAGGTATTCTTGATCATCATGATCTGAATCTAGATCTGAAATAGATGACTTGACTTTATCACATTCTGAAATTGAAACTTGACTTTCCTGCATATTTTTTTCTTCTATGGACAGATCTGAAACAAAACCTTCTCTTTCATCATTTTCCATTGTACTAAGATCTTGATCCTGCTGCAAAGTTTCCTGAGCATTTTGATGGGTATCCTCTAAGTTCTCTTTATGCTGTTGAAATGAATTTTTGTACAGAGCCTCCATGATCTCATCGTCCATGAAGTCATCATCTTCATAAAATTTTTCAAGATTTTCAATAAAACTATGAACATGGCTACAACAGTTCTGAACTAAAGTTAAGGATGGATAATATTCTTTATACCTTTCAGAGAACATGGTATGAAAATAATTTAAATAGTAAATACAAGCAGGGGGCAAACCTTCATACCAATATCAGGCTTCACCTTCCAGAGTGGCCATGAATATCTTCATGAAGCAGTCTTCAGGAAAATCAACCTTCAATTTGCGAATATGTATGTGAAATCTAACCAGATGTAAAGCAGCATCCTTCCTATCATCATCTCTAAACATAGTCAAATTCATTTGCCAATCTAGCTTAGGAATTTTATTTGGAAAACCTGGAATATGATCTTGGCTCATGGGAGAATACCTTCGATCCAGTGAAACCATTTTAATAACAATTAATTCACCAAGAAATTCCTCAGGTTACTGATTCTTGAAGAGTAGAGTCGCCATAAAAATTCTGAACCTTAGGATTTTTCGACACTGGAGTTGCCAGGTGGATGATTTCAGCCTTCCTATGTCTAATCGTTGTCCACCATCAACCATCAGATCTAACTTGATACATGTACTGGGGAAATTTTCAAGTCAGATGTTACGTTTACAAAACTACACCGGAGATTGACTGAAGCAGCATTTATCTACTTATGCACCTGCAAAGCAATGTGCAGTTCGAAGGCTACCTGACATAACTTTAGGCTCCGTCTGTAGTTTATAAAAAAAATAACACTAACAAAAAAACAATCTTAAGCATCCCCAGTATGGTCGCCAAATGTGTTAGCACCCGAATTGGACCCCAGGCTGAAAGGGCAAAACAGGGTAACAACTAAACCACACTCAGCCTTATAGCTAGCCCTACAAGGACAGGAGAGGTCTCTCTCCTTGAAATAATATCCAATGGAACACAATAAATGGACTGATATTAGGCTAGATAAAATCATGGGAAAAGGGTTTAATAAAATGAATGATATTTCAAGGATGTGTGGGATAAAAGGGACAGTTGAAACCAGGAATTAAATCAGGACACAGGGTATTTCATAGGGCAAGATAGGTAGGAAAATTAGCAAATAAACCTAAATAGGGATGGGATGGACAGACCAATGAGGAGTTGAAAAGGGCAGAGCAAATGGATCCTTTTCAAACAGAATAAAAACACAGAGCATGAATGATTTCCCAAGGCAGAGCATATAAAATGGATTCTACCTTTCTATCTTGAAAAAATTCAAAGGGAAATGTTTATGGATGAATGGAACACATAAAAATTCACATATGAAACAAAGGAGAAAAACAAATTCTAAATCTCATACCTCATGGATCCCACAAATCAGAGATGCATCTCTTATTAATTCCTGTCAAACTGTACAATGGAGCGCTGAGTTTTCTTCCACACTATTCCCCTACTTTCTGAGTTTACATACTAAAAACTGCTTACAAATGATTCATAATTACAATAAATACACTGACATGTGGGAACATAGATCCACAGAAAAGGGAGCTGTTCTAACAGCTCAAGAACTGAAATACAATTATAGTAAAGAAATACAACAATCTGCCCCTAAAAATACGGGACAACATTGCATTTGACTACTTGGAGATTTTGCTATTAGGCTGTATGAAAGAAAATAGGTAATCCGATGAATAGATTTCCTATTTTTCTGCTGCAGCAATATTTGCTTATTTTAGTTTCTCAGCGTTTGACTATCGCTTTGCTTTCCATTATTTATTTTGAAGAGAACTGACTTTTATAAAATATTTTGGAATAATTAAAATGAAATGAAATTATGCCTCGGTGAAGGGAAAATTTAATTTTAAATGGGAAAAAGGGAAGGGAAGGAGGCGGAAATCATATGAAAATCACAATCGCAATAGATGGGGCGGAGAGATATAATATAAAAAACACATCGTAATATGGCACCATCGCAATCGGAATCGGAAGGACCGGGGAAGGGGATATAATATAATAAACAGCTGAAAACACATATTTACAATACTGTAATCACAATCGGAGCTTTGGGGAATAGGGAGGATAAAAAAAATCTTCTGATGCGATTTCAGGAATGGGAACAAGAAGGAAAAACTTTGTAATAATGAAATAATACAAATTTTAACCTTTACAAAGGAAAAGGGATCTTTGAAATGAATGGGCGAAAGACTTAAGTGGTGGGCCCGAGGGTCAATCACAATCGCAATATCAGAGGGGAGCGGAGTACAACACATATGGAAATGTCGATGCCGATGGCCCAATTGATTTTGAATCGTCGGATCTGCGGGGACAGATCAACGGTCGCGATGTCAATCGGAGGTTTCAATCGGGGGTAGGCCATCGGAAGAGCAGATCGGGTAATCAGAGGGAGGGGGTGTGATCGGGAGATTAGAGGAAGAGGTGCGATCAGGAGATCGGAAGGAGGAGGTGCGATCGAGTGATCGAAAGGAGGGATGTGATCAATCGCATCAGATTTTTTTGCGATTGGTCGATTGGAACATTCAAATAAAATTTGCGATGCGATTGATCGAGGCGATGAGATCGAGGGTGTGATCCAGGAATGTTGCGATCAATCGGAGGAAGGGCGCAAGACTTTGTGATGTGATTGAAGGGTTTGCGATTACGATGGGAAGCGGGGGGTTTATAACATAAAACTTTATTATAAATTTTTATTATGAAGCAGGGTGGGGAAGTGGTTGGGAATGGCAGGACTTTATAATATAGAGATTTTTATTATAAAGTTCTACGGGAAATGGAGGGTGTTATCACTCAGGTTTTCCTAGAAGTTGTGTAAGAGGAAAGTATACCCGAGGTAACCACAAACCAACCTTTTAGATGCAGAATCTAGCCAATCTGCATCCAGAGAGGGCTCTCTCTTTATGATTTATCTTTTTTTTCTTGGAAGGTTTTAGGCTAGTTATAGATTCAAAGTTTGTTTTGGGAAAATGGTGGAATCCACAAACTAAGGGCAAGGTTGAGAGCTTTCAGTCCATTGGGCTATGGAGTCGAAGGATGGCTTTACTGGATTTCTATTCTAAGCACAAGATGGTATTACAGGGCAAGATAGCTAGACAGAGAACAATCCTTAAAATTTAAAGTGGATGGGATGATTTTGAAGGGATGAAAGGCAGCTAAGAATCTTTCACCATGTTCAAAGAGAGAAATGAGATGACTACAAACAAAGAGCAATGAAGAATTCTTTATTATAGTAATCAACAATGTTTAAATTAGCAAAGCAAGAGCATTTAAGAATTCATGCTTATAACTAATTCAGAGGAAAACATTAAGAACAATCACATCTGAAATCAGAGTACAATTAAGCAATTTCTGATTCAATCCTTTATGTAAATTATTCAGAAATGGATATGAATGATATTATAAACTAATATAAAACTTCAGACAAAGGGTAGAAAAACTTATTGAACTGTAGTCCAACACATGAATCCTGCAACAAGTCCAGTGCTTTAAATCGTCATCCAGTAAGCCACGAAAAATTTCTCCAAAATGATTTTATTCCGAAAATCTCAATGTTACAGCAGAGTAATAGAATCCACCCTCAACACTCTCTTTGAGGGTTTATTTATACCAATTCTAAACTAAAATATCTTGAAACAAATATCAAAATTGGTTCACAAATCTCTCCAACTATTTACATAAATAGAACTTAATTAAAGGACACTCAAACTAATGCATCTATTTGGCACTATTTTGTATGGATAGGTGATGACAAAGAGGATAATTCAAATTTGATCCAACTCTTAGTTGATGATGAGGCATCCAAGTCACTAACTGCTTCCTTTCTTTGTGCAATCTGCTCCAACAATTCTGCAAACTTGGGGTCCAATGATATCTTTTTATTTCTCAATCCGTAATAGATATGTCAAAAGTGAAAGAGGTTATTGTAGATGAAGATGTTTTTGAGATAAACCTCTTTCACTTTCCTAAAAATCTTCTCCAGATATGCGCAATAGGCTCTGTAAAAAGATGTGTAAAACAGAGTTTTACAGAGTCTGAAACATAGCCTCTAAAGATGTGCATGTATCTCTCAGTCGGAAATCAATGTCCAAAAAATGAGATAGGTTTTTGTATATGGGTCTCTTAGGAACAAAAACCTCCTTCAGTTTTGTAAGATGTATTTCGGATTGGCCACAATATTCTCTGCAAAATGATGACTTAACTGGTATTTTCTGCAAAAAGTGCTTTCCATCATTGTTTAATATTTCCAAAACCATAATAGCTGTTAGAAAAGTGAGAGAGGTTTTTGTAGATAATCCTCTTAAGAACATAAACCTCCTTCATTTTTTCAAAATTCATCTTGGATTGATCACAATAGTTTCTGAAAAAATATGACTAAAATATGCAATTTCTGCAAAAATGTTCCTTCTTCTTGTATTTTTCATCTTTTCACTTTTTTGTTCCTTTGACTGTTTTACTTTCACTTTAGATGAAATTAAATGTTGGTGAAAGTATTTTCATCTCTTTTTACCATTTTACTACCTTTTGTATTTACTTTTACTGTTTACCTTTGACTGCTCTGTAACTTCATTTTAACTTTCACCCTGACTTTTACCTGATACACTTTAACCACTGATACTCTTTAGCTGTTATGCTTTCTAACCTCTGTTTGAATAGATTTGATAACAATATTGGAGTAAACAAGTCTTATGACTAGTATTAAGAATGTTTATCCAAGGATGTGATCTTCTGGTCACCTCTTCAGGGGACAACTAAGTAGATTTTTCAAGCAATTCCCTAATGGACAAGGGAGTGAGGTTTTAACCAGGTTCAAAATGGAGCATCATTCAAGGCTACAGGAACTCCCATTTTGGTTCTTGTGTGTTCAAAATGGCAGTTTCTGGGTTTTCTTCACAGAAATGTCGTGATTTCAGTTTTAATGAGGGAAATTGGCACAATTGCAGGTTCGGGGGAACAATTGACAGTTTAAAAACTCAGGGAATGATCTTAGGAATATGATTTAAACACTAATTCGACGAAAAACCAAGAAAACTGAGTTTTACTTGCAGTCGGAGCGGAAAAGGATAAATCCTGTTTTTTAGAAGAAGGTTGGTTCTTAACAGGTAACAGGTGATGGCGGAAATGTACTTGAACACGGGTGCAGCGAAATCTTGGAGTGAATCAGTCAATTTCAGTAGAAATTTCGAAAATCGTAGCAGGGAGCGCTGTCGTTTTCAATAACGAAAATAACAGAAAAACACGGAAAAATGGCTTTATTTACAAGTTAAAAGGGTTTTTTATTTTTCCGAGGAGTGACGTCATCAACGTACGGGCTGACGTGAGCGAAGGTCGGGCGGTAAGTGGTAGGCGGTAACCCCGCACCGCTTTTGGTCGAGGGTGGTATTAGTCGGGAGAGCAGCGATTCCACAAAGTGATCGCCACGTGGAAGGTGAACTGTTCAAATACCACCCGTTTCCCGCTCGTTAAAGTTCTCACAAAGGATGGGTAGCGGGATTCACGTGGATCGTTGATCTGCGGAGAGTTGATCCGACGGTTGAAGCGATGGGGGAATAAGCGGAGGATTCAGGTGTGGGCCCATCGGGCTTTAAAACAATTTAAGTTTTAATCTAATCACCCCGGGAGATATCTAATAGGCGGAAAAAGTTATTAATTAGTCCTGATGACTAATTAATCCAGTATGCGTAAAGAAAGGGGTTGCGGCGGGGTTTGGTTAAGTGGAATGCCAGGTGGACAAACCACGGTGGCACGAGACTTTTCCGAAGTTTTATTTGGAATTAAAACTTTAGTTTTATTCATATTTTTGTGTTTAAACATACATATTGCATGTTTAAAGTTTTTGTATATATGTTTTTATTATATGGTAACAAATAAACATTATTTAATTACCATAAGGGCGGGATTATAATATAAAGATATATTTAACCAAAGGGCTTATGAAGCGGGGTTTTTAATGAATATTTGGGAAAATAATTACTTTGGTTAAACTATATAATAAAGGGGTTTTTTGGGGTATTTATAAAAAAAGAGTTATATACTTAGGATAGGGTATTTCATTAGGGATTTAGTAAAATAGAGTTAAACATTAATATGACAAAGGGACAAGGGAAACTCAAAACATTTTGCACATCTAAGAAAGTGATAACTTCTGAAGTAAATTGAAATATCTTATCTTCAACACTTAAACTTAGAGTAGCAAGTTATGATGAGGGATTTTTATGGAATTTTGCATGATGTTCCTAAGTAAAAGGGGATTTTACTTAGGACAAAGTTAAAGATGGATGATTATAATGATGGATTATCTCAAGTACTCAGGTCTTTTTGATCATTAGGCCGAGGGTCCGGTCCCTCCAGAAGTCAAGGAAATGCCTTGAGCCCCTTTGATCTCCAAATACCTTAGTGCTTTGGGGGAACTTAGTAAAACTTTTGAGGGGACAGTGATGAGGGAAGTTAATGAGTTTGACTTTGCTTGCTTTGATTTTCCATTGTATTTCCTGCTTTAGTACTTATGATGAAGTAAAGGATCAAAAACATGTAGCAGCATCATTCATCAGATAACACTTTGCAACACCATCTACCTACCCTATCTACTTAACACTACCATTTTTTCTTCTTTATTAGGGTGCATTTAGACTTGCAAACCCTTTTCAACCTTTTCCTTTTACATGATAAATCTATCTATTTCTACCCTTATTACATCCAAGGGCTCAGATTAAACTGTTGAGCACCTTTTATTAACTCTACCTATCTACTTATCTACCAAGATTAAACTGTTTGGTCAGATATTTATTCTCTATTCTACAACATGAAATTGAAACATGAATGAGTCAAGTTTAAACAGTTTGACTCTTCATAAATTGTGGCAAAGTTTGACAAGCTGCACACAATTGCTTTATTACAAAAATGAAATAGTAGTGGCATTTGGATTTGCACACTTTCCTTGGTCTATTTTTTTGCTTGGGGTTCATTTCTTTCTCTTTTTGACCATTTTATTCTTTTTACCCTTTGATCTTTCTTTTAGGGTATACCCTCTTTACATTTTTTAAATTTTTTGATTTTTTGGTTTTTCAAGAATATGGAACACCTTTGTCCAAGACAAAGGTTTGAATATATTCCATAGTTCAATCAATACAATCATGAAAAATGACACCTATTGGTATAGGAGTCTAACAGAGGGGAAGGGTTTTGGCATAATCGAATTTGTATTTATAATGCAATTTTATAATCGGAAAGGGGGAAAGGGAATTTTTATAAGAGAAATATTAAAACTTTAAACATAAAGTTAAAAGGGAACATGGGAAATAGGGGAGGTTTAGGGAATTTTACTTCACTTAGGCATAAATTTCAATCCAGAAGTCAGTTTTGAGAGTGTAGTATACTGTTGGAAAGCTCTTTCCGGGCTCCTTCTGATGGATCTACTTGGAGGATGATTTGGCACTAAAAATGCTACAGAAAACACTTCTGAAGGCAGGGACATCACTTTGTGGAGACAACAGCTTCTGAATTTTGACTTATTACATATGATGATATAAAATTACATAATGAATAATAATAAAGGAAAAATATCATGTTTTCACCTCAAAACATGGTTTGAGGTGAAAATTACATTAAAATGAATCAAAATATCTCTCTGATTTTCCAGGTGCTGTGACTTTGAACTTATTGACTTCCTCATGACCTTGCTGATATTATTGACATTTGACTCATTAATTTGACCATGGTGAGACCCTAGAAACTAATGAGACCCATCCTATGACCTACTGATATGAATTTGAGAATAAAAGTGAATAATGACTAAATACCATAGAAAGGAAAATCAACAAGTACCTCATGAGGGAAAACTAATAAAAAATTACTACCATCAATGAATCCATGACCTAGCGGAATGGTGAAATTTATTCGGTATGAGACACCTAATAGGCAAATGGAAAAGAGAAGTTTTGATCACTGATGGCAGTATGACTAGACTGACACTAACAACTTCTACCAATTTTGTAACGAAATCTGTACAAACCAAAATATGCTTTTTACTTAAGGATGTTGGATTTATTGGCCCTATAAAATCAATAGCCCATTTTTCAAATGGCTCAATCATAACTTGGGGACATAAAGGCATTTCATTGGTTTGATTAGGCTGGCCTATTCGTTGACAACTGTCACATCACCTGACATACTGTTTGGCATCCTTAAACAAGGAAGGCCAAAAGTAACAAGCACACAATACTTTATATGCAGCCCGCTTATCAGCGAAGTGGCCTACACAAGGTTCATCATGAGTAGATTTCAATATGTCAAACACTTCCTCCTTTTTTACACATCTACGGATAATCAGATCTAGACCAGTGTAAAAGAGATCTCCTTGAATCCAGGAATATGCAACACTTTTTTGAATAATATTATTCTTTTCACGAGCAAACAAGTGAGGTGGTGTTTTTCCAGTGACCAAATAATTAGCAATGTCAGTGAACCACGAAGAATCTATAGACGTAGAAAAAATATGTTCATCTGGAAAATCATCATTAACAGGAGTTTCTTCACCAAGATTATCTAATCTAGAAAGAAAGTCTACTACAACATTAGATTTCCCTAGTCTATCAACAACAGTAAAATTAAACTCCTACAACAATAGCAACCACCTAGTCACTCTACCACTTGTCAATGATTTGTTCATTAAATATTGAATCATGGAATGATCAGTATGTACAAATACTTCATATCCTGTAATATAGTGCCTGAACTTATTAATTGCAAAAATTACAGCTAAAAACTCTTTCTCTGTAACTGTATAATTCAATTCAATGGAAGACAAATTATTACTAATATAATAAATAGCATAGGATTGCTTATTTTCCTCTTTTCCAAAAACTGTGCCAATAGCCAAATCTGAAGCATCAGAGGAAATGTGAAAAGGTAGGGACCAATTTGGACTTTGCAAAACTGGTGCCTCTACCAACTTTCCCTTCAATGTTTCAAAATACTGTTGGCAAGCTGTGGACCAAGAAAATTCACTATCCTTAGCTAGAAGTCAGAAAAGAGGAGTAGCTATCTTCGAAAAATTTTCAATGAATCTTCTATAATAACCAGTATGTCCTAAAAAACCTCTTACTTCCCTTTGAGTTTTGGGTGCAGGAAGATGCAGAATGATTTCAATCTTTTCCGGATCAACCTGGATAGCTTTATCAGAAATAAAATAGCCAAGTATCGCTCCCTCTTTGCACATTAATCTACATTTCTTATCACTCAAAGCGAGAGGGGCTTCTTGACAGTGAAGAAGGACTTTATCCAAAATTTTGAGAGCTTCTTGAAAAGAATCACCAAACACAGAAAAGTCATCCATATAAATTTCTACAAATTCCAGATCAGCAAAAATGGCCAGGACTGCCCTTTGAAAGGTAGTTGGGGCATTACATAAACCAAAGGAAAGCACTTTATAAGAAAAGGTACCCCATGAAAATGTAAAATTAGTTTTATCCTAATCTTCGGGTGCAATCTGTATTTGGTTACAACCACTGAAGCCATCCAAAAAGGAAAAATATTTCTTTCCTGCAAGGGTATCAAGCATCTGGTCAATGAAAGGGAGAGGGAAGTAATCTTTAAGAGCGGCTTTATTCAATTCTTGATAATTGATACAAATACGCCATCTTCCATCTTTCTTAGGTACAAGCACTAATGGAGAGACCCACTGACTATCGAAAATAGGATAGATAAAACCAGCATCCAAGAGTTTTTGTACTTCTTCCTTCACAATATCTCTTAGAGATGGATTCATTCGCCTTTAGGGTTGTCGGACAGGTCAAGTTACTTCCTGAATATAAATATGATGTGTACAAGTTTCAATAGGGATACGCTTCATATCTTCATAGCCCAAAGCAAAGGCACTAAGATGGTTTTGCAATAAATTCACAAGCTGCTCTTGCTGAGATGAGTCCAAATCTGAACTAATATGTAAGGACTTACTAGGGCTAATCTCAAAAAGAGTGGTATTAGGCTCAGGATTACTCAAGGGAGTGGTCAAATGCAGCAATACAGAAGAATGAGAATCATGATTTTATTGAAAATCTAGGCTGAAAATCCGGATCAATGGCTCAAAGTTAGGCATAGTGTCTAGATTATTCAGAAAATCTTGAATCTCATCTTCTGGTGAAGACCCAGTATAATTATGAATAAGGGAAATGGGCCAAGTCTCCTCATCACTTCTTTGATCCAACCATAAAGTATCTCGAAGGTCCTGAATGGATCTAGAAGGGAGGTATAAGGTAACTTTCTTCCTAGAATCTGCATGCAAAATATACATATTACTAGAACGACATCCAATATAGGAATCAACTGTAGCAAGCCATGGTCGACCCAAGATCAAGGGATGTCCTCCTACTGGGTTCTTTGGCTGAAGCATAATGAAATCAACAAGATATTCCGAAGAATCTAATGAGATGATCACATCGTCCAATACTCCTTCTGGCTTAATTTTAGATCTATATGCTAATTCAAGCATGGTGGGAGTAGGGCAAAGATGAGATAACCGATGTTGATCCATGGTTTGCTTAGTCATGACATTAATGGCTACCCCCAGGTCTATAAGAACATTAGAGACAAGGACATTACCAATCTGAACTGAGACAACAGGGTTTTCGGGATCAGTATATTTTTCCATAGACACACATCCTGTCATCAACTCTGCTGCCCTACCAACAAATTGAATGGTTTGGGGTTCCAGTCTCTTCCTCCCGGGTTTCTTGAGACAGAGTTCCTTAATAATCTTGGTACAAATGGGGATCTCTTTAATGGCTTGAAGCAAAGGTATCTTAATGAAAATATTCCGAATCTCGGATGCCAAACTAGTCTTAGAAATAGGCTCACTTATTTCCATTACTAGACTCTCTAGGAAGGGAGGTTGGTTGGAAGAAGATGGCAAGGATTCATAGGGTAAGGGCTTCTTAGTGAAAAATTTCAGAGAATGGTTAAGAGTTTCCTCTTCTCCTTTCTCTTCAATGATCACCATAGGTTGCTTTTGATTTGCTGATGTTACAATCCTTCTCGATCTCAATTGAATATCATGAACCCCAACTAGAATAGATTGGTATTCAAATGGTAAAGGTGGGTTTGTTACATAGATCATTTGCACTACTTTATTATTACTAGGATTGGGCATATATTGAGCAGGCAACTAAGGAGGTCGAAAGGGTGGAGGTAAAGGCAACGGTGGAGTGGATTGACTTGGAAGTTGAGGCATTGAATATGGTTTATGCGTAGATGGATGTGACTGCATAGGTGGCTGGTGGGAATACGGAAAATGAGTTGGCCCTCTCCAACCTTGTTTCCATGGTTGAGAAGGTTTCCCATGTTGATATTAATTCCCATACTGCCATTGCTGATGAGAGTTAGGATAAGAATATGCATGTGAATTATAACCAAAATAGTGTGGAGAAAATTTAGAAGCCATACTTGTACCTACCTGAGGCCAATTCCTTCTTGCTCCCATAGCATTCAAGTATTCAGTTTCAGGTTGTCCCCCTGTAAATACAGCTTTAAGTCCTGGTATAGAGGGAGGTTTTTCTGTGATATGGTATTATACAAAAATATCACACTTATTAGTTTCTTTCAAATTAAGAGGACACTCTTTAGGAGGATGTTTGTCTCTATATTTAGGACATAAAATACATAATGACTCTTTTTCCTTCATAAGTTTCTGCTGAAATTTTAAAGAGTCTAATTGTTTGGTAACAGTGTTCATTATATCGATTTTCATGTTTTCCATTTTATTTTCTACTCCAATAATCATAGCATCAGTAGATTTAGTTTTTCTATTTCTGTTTCGAGTTCCTCTACCAGATCTATATTGGTTTCTTGAAAATTTCCTGCATAATTCACAAATTTGATCAAAATTTTGCTGAGAAATATCACCTTTCCCTAACAGATTCAAATTATTTCTAGCATTATCAGTAATTCCTCTTAAGAACAAGTTTCTAATAGTGTTGGGATCAAGCTTAAGTTTTGACCTTTGTAAAATATACAGAAATATTTCCAGATAATATTCAAGAATTTCATCATCATCTTATATGATTGTAAAAATTTCATCCTGCATGTCCCGATTTTTGCAATATTTTTGATATTTGGACAAAAACACTCTCTTCATTTGATATCAAGAGGTTAAGGTGTTTCCTCCTAACCCCATAAACCAACGTAGAGCTGAGTCCTTGAGAGTAACAGGAAATAGTCTTAACTTTTTAGCATCAATTGCATAATCATAACTTCTACATAGAATATCAAACTCAAATAGAAAAGAGTTAGGATCTTCATGAAATTTACCATGGAAATGAGGGAGAGCCGATGGTGGAATATTCCTCATTTTCGCCACAGTATCAGGATCCACAATTGGAAACACAAAAGTGGATTGTTCTTCACTTAGCTGGTTGTCACCAGTCCGTTCAAAATGATCTTCTTGGTCCACCATTGTTCCCCTTTTACTTGTATTGCTCTCAACAGGCTAATCCACACCTGAGCTATTATCACCAGAGTCTAGGTGGATTGTTCCTACGTTATGGGTTTGAATTGGATTGGGCTTCCTGCTTACAGAAGGAGACCTAATATAAAAAAAAAATTCAGAATTATTTCGGCCCTTAGTGGGCTTCGAACCCTTACCTTTCCTAGGCATTCATTTCAAAAGGAAAGAAAAAAGAAAAATAAAAAACAAATTCTAAAAAATGCTGTCAGAAATCAATTAACACCAATAAAATTCATTCAAAGAAACAACTCTTCCAAACAATATTACAAAAAATAAAGGAAAAATTAACTCTATTTGTATAATCAAAAAATTCCAAACAAATCAAATTTCCTCCTCGGCAATGGCGCCAAAACGTTGGGTGCAGGAATTACAGTTAAGCAAACTCCTCAACACTTAATTTGTCAACCTGGGGGATTCGTAAAATTAGAGATGAAGCACAGGAAATGCCAGAGATGGTATGAATCTTCCTAATGTAAATCCCTACTTTATTTAAAGGAAATATTGCAAAATCAAATCGAAAGAGAAAAACGCAACTTGAACCATCAAAAATAATCTAAGACTGGAACGAGGAAGTATGCATTTGCAAGAGAGAATTAAAGACAAAAGGAAATCATTTCCATTAATGGTTGTTTAATCTACTGAGTGTGTGTTTTTCCTTTAGCAGGGACACTTTAGCAGTCTCGTTAGATGGGCCCTTAAACCTGCTTCTTTAGAGATTTCCTTCTTGCATTAATTTATCCTACACTAGTGCAGGATCAGAGATTTTATGTCGAAGGTATAAATAGTGTCTTTACTGAAGGCTTTTTTACTTCATGCAAGGGCTCGAACTTTCCAAAGTTTAGAGCACTTAGATATTGTGGAAAGAGACTAGTTTTGGCACTAGATCAGAGCTTCCTACACTTAGCATTTAATCCTTAAAATGAGTGTTCAATTATAGCAAGTGCTAGTTTACTATCGAATCAAATTGCACACATAAAAGTGAATGTTTCTGAGCTTAAAAAAAATTAGAAATAAAGAAACAATCATTTATCCTATCATAAGCATTTAAAGAAAGAAAATAGATTGCGCAAAGTAGAGTAGGAAAGCTTGATGCATCACACCAACGTGCACTGGTGCAGGTTCATTTCTCCTGCTTGGACCAGGCGAAAAAAAAAATTAAAAAGAATTGCAGGAAAAGGAGATATCACACCAACATGCACTGGTGCAGGTTTGTTTCTCCTGCTTGTACCAGGCGGAGGAAACCCAATTTGAAATCAAGTGCGGGAAAGTAAATTGCAGAGAAAGAGAATATTTCTACTTCACACAATGGATTTGTTTTCACTCATACAAGAATACATGTGCTAAAATTTAAATCACACTTTGAAAATATAAACAAAAATTATAGGAAATTGAAAATAGGGTAAATGTGTTAGGTTGGCTGGGCCCTAGCCAACCAGTGCATTTCCCTTTTAATTTAAAACGCTGCTCAGTAAACTTGTCAACTTATCAGCTTAAAAAAAGAAACATAATTTCTAAAACATGAGGCAGAGAAACCTTTTATTAATTCATTGAGGTGAATACACGCGTTAATACAATGCCCAGCCTAGATTCAGGCGATAACAAAACAACCTGTTACCGCCTATCAAACTTTGCTCTCCAAAATCTTCTCAGAAATTCTTCTCCTCCCCCTGTTTAGGTCATCTTTACACTTTACATCATATATATTTGTTGGATGAAGGAAAAAATAGATCATTCAATTGATTCATAACAAAATGCAGAATTTAGCATTCGGCCTTCAAAATTAGGTAGCTAACAAAACTAGCCGTAGCTAATCTCCAGTATTTTCGCCCTTCACGGATTGGTCTCGACTGCCTTTGAATCATTCGTGCTGTCATGGATGAAGACAAGGTGGTGATCAAGGAGGTTTAGATCTGCCGTGAAAATCTGTTGTGCTGGCACTGGTGCAGGATCCGATCCTGCACTAAGATCAGTGGTCACAGTAAGCACTCTAACTATCAAATAACCATTAGAGATATCGATAAGTTACAAAAGTGATTTAAAAGTAATAAATCATGTAATAAATATTTAATTAATGCTAAATTGAATTAAAAAATGAAGAATAAAGGTTTATATGAAATATGTCACCATGCTTGGATGGGTGCAAGATGAGGGTGCATAAAAGAGGTGAAACAGAGGTAAATGGTTATGATTTAGGAAGGGTAAAATGGTAAAAAGAGAGCAAATTAGGGGGCTAACAGGGAATGGGTGAAGGGGAATGGATTTTTAGCAATGGGAATGGGGTTTTTGGTAGGGAAAGGAGTTTTAGAGCCTGAGAAAATCAGAAATTGGTTTTCAAGGAGTCATGTGAATACTAATTAGGGTCATAAATGCATTGGTTGTGTCAAAGGAAGCAATGAGTTGAGTTTTTTTTCCCTTTGGAAGCCTTATTTAGGAAATGGAAAACATGGTTAGATGTGAAAATTCAAGATGTAGAAAATGTCATTGATGGAAATATCTATAGTGCAAGGTTCATTTTTTTCTCTTCTTTGTTATAGAATAATAAGGAAAATTTTCCTTTAAGGTGGATGAGTTTGTAACATTCCCCTCTCTTACTCTTGATTTTTTAATGATAATTGTGATTGTAATACAAGCATGGAAAAAAACCATGAATGGTTGAACCTATGATTAAACATCTAGTAAATATTATTTAAAATTAATTGATTAAAACAACTAAGGAATAGATAGACTTATGAATCCTTTGTCTAATGGGATATTTACTGACTGCACACCTTGAGATCATAACGTAGATTGAATTTTATTATTGACATTCAATGAACAAGTTAAGATGGGGGTAAAGCATGTTGCATGCCATGAGAAGTTTTGGATTAACTTGAATTAAAATTTGAAGTCACATGTAGTTCAAAGAAGCCACCATATGATAGAATTAAGTTATACAACTAGGTGAGAGCTGCATGCTAATACAATATTAATGAGATTGTATTGGTTACAAAGAGAGGTAGGCAGTGCCCATTCCCCTCTCCCTCTAATAGATAGATGAGAAAATACAATTAAGAGCCATGTTTAGCTCTCCCAACTAACTAATAGATGTAAATAATGATATTTATACAGGCATAGTGGAGGACCACAAGGGATTTGTGAACTTTCTCTAGTTATCTATGTCACTGGATTTAACTCTCTATCTTACTGGATGAAATTGGTTATATTTTTCTATTAGCAGGAATTCAATATTTATTATGTGTAGTGTGTAGTTGACTAGGTAGCATTGGAGCTAATTATCAAGCTTATAACCTAGACTTGGTACTCTATGACCTTAAGCTTGTGCTCTGTGACCCTGGGTGTCAATCCCTATGACTATGTTTAAGACCATGTAGCTCCTTGTATAATACTATGGGGTTTGTATGGAGCTAAGTGAATGACCAAACCCCTTGTGTAAACCTCCCTAGGGAAATAATTTTTTTAGACTCGCGGTCTGGCTTAGGGGTGGTAAATTTTAAGAGAGTTTGTAATGTAGCTAGCTTATGGTTGAGTGTAGAGTGGAAGTCCCTCCTCCAGTTTCCTGGTAATCTAACTCACTCAGATAGGTATAATAAATTATACATATTTGGTTTCTAAATGACGATTTTTTATTAAGAAAATAATGAATGATATATGATTCTATATGGTCCAAGATTGAATGCTTGAATCACGAAGTATTTATGATTGGATAGCCATCTTGTTTTCGATGGCAGTAATGAATTATTGAACATTGTAATGAATTTCATATTTGTGAATTTCAGGATCACTCACATGAATGTGATAAATCATTTGAATTCATTCAATTAACCAATGAATTTATGAGCTCTTAGTTATTTTAGATGTTTATGAACTGGGAAGCTTACCGTCATACTAAATATTTTTAGTTGTCTTAGATGTTTTGAGATTTATTTCTTAGCTAGATATTAATTGAATATGTAGGAACAAATAATCATTACTAAAAATATGAGTCACGTGATAAATTCTATGAGCTTATGCATACATGCAAACATACACACACACATATTGTAACGTTTTGAGACTCATTATATAACTAGGATCCATAACCTTCTTGTGTAAGCATGCAATTGGCATGTATTCTTGATAAGAATTAGGAATTGTTATCTCACTAAAGAAATTTTCTAATCTACAACAAATAGTTAGGCTTGAATTCTTAAGATAGTGTAGTTTTCCCTTTGGAGCCATGCCTCTCCATTGTTCCAGATTTGATGAAAATTATGTCCTGCTAATTCTCCTTTTCTCACTCTAAACATGGACCAATAGCTCTAAAGGTTATTCTCAAGATATATGGTAATCTAATATTTTTTGGAACCTTTCAACTCTTTTGGACATGGCACAACATCTTCGATGGCCTATTCTCAAGAATTAACTGTTATCTCATAAACTTGGTGTCTTGGTAGAGACACTTATTCTTTAAGAAATCCTAGTAAATTCCCTTGAGTTTCCTTATTTTCAATCCTTAGCAATAATTTGAAGCTCATCAGGGATTGGGTGCCCCCCTTAATTTACTTTGTGTTGGCATTATGATATATGTGTTTTCCTTGATAGAAACCAACTTGTAACAGGATAAGTATGTGTTGGAAGGATGTTCTCAGATTAGTTCGTAGGTGAAACAGTGATGAAAAATACTGATAAAATGTTTAGATATAGGTTTTCAAGTTAGAGACGGAAGAATTATGAAGGAAAATATTCGAAGAAATATACATGGGCTATAGAAGGAAAATTCACATACACACATGGGATGGAAGAAGCAAAGTCACGTAGATTTGGCACACTATTTTTATTAAATACCAAGGGTCTTTACCATGGTATTAGCCCACAATATTGAGTGACGTAACGACTATTTGATCTCATAAAATATTACCACTAAAACTAGTGTATTTTTGGCACATGGTATTGGCTAATGCCTAAGCTATATAAGGAGGTGAATATCAAAGCGATAGTGTGTGCATGAGAGAGGGTGATTAATTAATACTTCAATATGAAGTATATTTTCATGGTATGGGCTATAGTTAATTGGTTGATCTGAAATAATTATGCACCTATGAATATAATGATTGATCAGGAAAATTAGACCTAAAATGAATATGTATTGCATCATATATCTATTGGTTGATTAGATCTATGATTTGATGTCTGTTTATTATCCTGAATGTCATGATATGGGTATGTCTGAAGTTGTGATGCACAACAATGTTATAAATTAATACTTCAATCTGAATTATATTTACATGGTATGGGATATATTTGATTGGTTGATCTGAAATAATTATGCACCTGTGAATATAATGATTGATCAGGAAAATTAGACCTAAAATGACTATGTATTGCATGGTATATCTATTAGTTGATTAGATGTATGATTTGATGTCTGTTTATTATCTTGAATGTCGTGATATGGGTATGTATGAAGTTGTGATGCACAAAAATGTTATAAGTAGAAAGTTGTTGATATGTACGCCAGGTTGACATAATAAAATCACGTACACACGTGGATTCAGTTCTACATAGTAGCATATGTTTTTTGAAGTATGTTGAGATCTGTACATGGGTTTGGTTCTGGATAAGCACGTATACAAACGAGATGTTTTATGTAAAACGTGTATGAAAACTAGGGTTTCTATTGAATAATATGTCTGATCATTTTATACAGTATTGTTGTGTTTCTATTGTCTATCAATGAAGTCTTCATGTATATCTAGGTTTTTTGAGTATTGACAATGTTGCTAGCTATATGTGATTGAAGATCAATGATTGGTTGGTTGATTGGTGATTCAATGATTGGTTGAATGAATTGGTATAATGATATGTTTAAGTTTTGATGTATGGTATTGGGCTTAAATGAGTGTAGTGAGTCTAGTATGAAAATTTGATGAAAAGTGGCCTACAATTTATGATGTGTTGAAGCAGGTGGATCGAGTGTGAAAATTTATGAAAAGTGGTCCACGGTAGTGCTGATGGTTGGAGTCTTCGGTGAGGGGGCCATAACTCCCCTCTAGTGGGTTATGGTAAATGTGATCAGGGGGTCATATCTCCCTTCCAGTGTGTTTTGGTAAAATATGAAAAGTAAAATCTTAAGTGACTTTTAAATACTAATTCACCCCCCCTCTCTCAGTATTTTTCCCAACACTTTGTATCTGGGCCAGATACTTCCTTGTCTACAAAGTGATATTTTTATCCAAATACTCAAGTGTGTGTATTTCCCATCTCATTCATGGATGCATCTCCTGATTTGGGAATTCATATGGATAAGGCATTAGCTGATTGGAAATATCCTGGATTTAGTTCATGCTGAATTTAGTGGTAAGCATAATTCATAACTAAATGTATAGTATTAAACTCGCATTGGAATTTCATTTATATGAGGACCAGATTTTCTCATGATGTTGAAACCACATCTGAGATTCAGGTGATTTGGATGTGGATGAGGTTATGTTCATTTGATAGGTTCCAGATAATATAAGGACCACATTTTATGATTTTTTCATAGTATTTGGGGGATCTAGGATCTAGGGGTGGTAAGAAATGCACCCCTATGAAGCATCAAATATCCATAGGTAGAGGGAATTTCAATGGTGGAAAATAACATGAACACCAAAATTTCTCTATGGATGGATATAACATAAATCCGCTAAAAAATATAATGTAATAGGCCATGGTGGATGCCACAACCTATGTTGACGTGGCACTGCCACATGGTCCTAATAAATACAACATGGGGGCCATGTAGGAACCAAATAAGGACATCAATCCCACATTATGTTAATGTGGCAGTGTTAGGTAAGCCAAGTAGGATCCATGTGGAAGATCATTACTGATGTGGCCATACATAACTAGTTAAAATTGAAATGGAAATAACTTTCAATCTAGAAGTAAAATTGAGATGAAATTTATATCATCAAAAAACTCTTAACGAAGCTGAAAAAATGGTGGTAATTGATTTGGGTTTTGAGAAAGTTGCAATAAGAGGATTTTTGTAACACCATATTCATAAAAAACCTTTGAATTTAGGTTAAAGTCATAGGCAATACCTTTCAAAACCCAATAAGGTACAAGGAGGTGGTACAAAGTGTTACAAAAGAAAAAAATTTCCATTTCATAAATCAAATCATAAAAATGGATTGTGATTTATCCTGGACTACCACTAGGAAAACTAGACTAATAAGAAAACAAAGTTTTTTCATAGTCCAAAAATTAACAAATTATTTAGATATGAAATTACATCACGTCTGTTTTGAGGCATATAACTCTATGGATTGAAAACTATAGGACCAACATGGAAAAAGAGTAATATGAAAGTAAATAGAAACCATCATGCAGTCTGTGAGGAATCTAATTTTGTTAGGTCCCTATAACACTAGTGTATCCCATTATTGTTATTGTTAGTATAACCCCCTTATAGTTATTGTTTTGCCCATGTAGTCCCCATATTGTTATTATTGTGACCCATATAAGCCCACTATTATTATTGTTGTGCCCTTACATTGTTATTGTTATGTCAGCTAGGCTTATATTGTGACCCACATGACTCCTATATATAGAAATAAGTTTTTGTCATTTGTATCATCCAAGAAATTTTTTTTATTTTATGTAAAGGAGGTTTCCCCCTAGAAGAGGCTTATTTGTAGGTCGCTGATATCTCTTTTCTTCTATTTTGTGATATGGTTTCATAAAAATTGGTATCAGAGCTTTGGTTTCTAGGGTTTCGTTGCTGCAAACAGGCTCCATAATTTCATCTCAAACTAGTGGCTGAGGGAAAAGCGTCATAACTTTCGTTTTAGACATCAGATTGGAATTATTTAAAAGGTGACCAAAAGTGCACAGACTGCAGTTTCTTGTGTATCAATTTCAGAGTGAAAGGTCAAAAACTAACATGTGGCATGATGTACAAGTTCACTCTTCTGAACCAACCCATAATTAGGTCATTGTGGGTTACTGTGCATAACTTTATCTCGAAGAATCCAAATTTGGTCTAACCTATGGCATTGGAAATAAGACTTAGAGGGATAAAACAAGACCGAAGTTCAGATCTCAGAGATCTTAAATTACAGAGTTGCAACCATTTCAATATCGATCTCCTAAAAGTAGGAAAAATGTATGTATTTAAAAACAATGTGCTTAGCTTTTGTTTGAAAAATCATTTGGAAGTGATTTCAAGGGCATATTGAAGAATAGATATCAGTATTGAGTTATATAATGCCTCAAAAAATGAATTCCACACCCATTAAGCCCTCAAAAAGCTCTAATACTACGCATGAAGAGGAAGAAGTGCAACATGACATATCAAAATTACGAGACCAAGTGCAAAAAACTTCTCTCTCATAAAAAGTAACCAAAAATGAAATGGAAGAAAATATGGATGGTTTGAAGAAAGGTGTGGAAACTAAGATGGATGGTTTTAAGAATGGAATGGAAGCTAAGATGGATGGTTTGAAGAATGTCATGGAAGCTAAGATGGATGGTTTGAAGAATGAAATGGAAGCTAAGATTGATGGTATAGAAGGAAAACTGAAATGCAACATGGAAGATACGAATAATGATTTAAAATCATACATGGAAGGTTTGAAGGAAGGTTTAAAAAATTGCTACAAGAAATGATTCCCAATGGTGAAAAGGTATTAGAGGAAACTCATGATGAGAACAAAATAAATGTTAATCATGATTTCATAGACTCTAATGTTAGATTGAAGACCCACCATATTCTAAATATTGATATGAGGAAGTTTGATGGCAAGGATCCCGTAACATGGATACTAAATATGGAGCAATACTTTGATATCCATAATGTGAAGAAAATGAAAAAGGTATGGATTGGAACTTTATATTTGGAACCTAATACATTTGTATGGTATTGTTGGATTTTCTGTCATAAAAAAATTTCCACTTGGTAAATTTTTATGGAGGAAATGATAGCACATTATGAGGATAGAAAGAGAAACACATTCTTTATCCATTTGATAATCTCAAACAAAAAGGTTCAACGGTGGAGTGCATTGAGGACTTCCAAAAATTGAATATATGGTTGAAGGATATTACAGAGGAGCAAAGGATTAACATCTTCATAGGGACTTTAAAGGATAATATCCAACATGAAGTTCTCCTTTGGGAACTTGATTCATTGGAGAAGGATTTCAGGTTGGCAAGAAAAATTGAAAGCAAAATTATGGCGACAAGGAAGCCTACCACTCACAACTATAAAGATGGAAGTGTTGCTAGTCCTGGAATTCCACAACCTACAAGGTTGACACCACAACAATTAGAAGAAAAAAGAGCAAAATTTCTTTGCTATAGTTGTGATAGAAAATATAGTAAAGGTCATAAGTGTGTTGCGAAGAAATTATTTTACATAGATTGTGAAGAGGAGGAAGAAAAGGAACAAGAAACTTTAAAAGAAGAGGATATACGCCAGGAGACAACCCTAGAGGAAGACTAAATGAATCCAACCATATCCTGTAATGAATTGGCATGAATTAACACTCCTCAAACTCTCAAGATAGAATAACATATGAAGAAAAAAAATGTAATAGTGCTGATTGATTGGGGCAGTGCCCATAATTTTACTCATTGTAAGGTAGCCAAGGAATTGAATTGCTTCCTATACCCAACACCTGAGTTTCAAGTGATGGTTTAAAATGGAGGAACTATAAATTGATCTAGAAAGTGCCATAATATCAAGCTAACCATGGGGGAATATGTATTGAATAGTCCAATGCTCTCCATTCCAATGGGTGGTGTTGATGTTGTATTAGGAGTACAATAGTTACAATCTTTGGGAATGGTAGCTTTTCAATTTTCAATAACTTTTGTTGAATTTTTTTTTGAAAGGAAAGGAAGTTGAATTACGGGGTATCATAGAGAAGCCAGGAATATAATCAGATCTAATGTCATGAAAATTCTTCTGAAGAAATAACAATGACACATAATTGCACAATTATGCTCACTAGAGGTTCAAACACAAAAATAATTTATTTATCCATATCTCAAAAAAGTATTGGAAAATCATTCCAAGGTGTTTGAGACTCCCAAAGGAATCCCACCTATTCGTGATCATGACCATGCTATTCATTTAATTACAGGAAGTGTTCCTCCAAACATCATGCCTTATAGATATCCTTATTCTCAAAAGAGTGAGATTGAACGTATGGTTGCAAAAATGATAGAGGCTTGTATAAATCAAGCTATTCAAAGTTTTTTCTCTACTCCAATAGTATTGGTGCACAATATTATGGATCATGGCATATGTGTCTAGACTATAGGGAGCTCAACAAACTCAGTATTAAAGATAACTTTCCCATCCCCATCATTGATGAATTATTGGAGGAATTACATGGAGAAATTTACTTCACCAAGTTGGATCTTCATTCTGGAATTCACAAAGATGTTGGGTTATGAATTTGAAATAATTTATAAAAAAGGGAATATTTTTTTTTGTAGATGCACTCTCAAGAAAGGATGAGGATGTGGAAGTATTCTTTTGTGCCATTTCTATTATCTAACCTGAGTGGATAACTGAAGCAAGGGATGAATGGAAGAATGATGAAGAGGTGTGGAAACTCATTCAATATTTGTAGCAAGATCCTAGTACATCTAAAATATTTAGTTGGACAAATGATTCATTATAGTACAAAGATCGCTTATATCTTTGTAATAATGACCAACTCAAACAAAAGATTCTTTTGGAATTGTAGACCTCTCACTTAGGAGGTCACTTAGGATTTTTAAAAACTTACCACAAGGTCAAGAAGGAAATTTTTTAGGATGGCCTTAAATCAGATATTCAAAGGTTTGTGGTAGAATTTTTGGTTTTCCAACAAAATAATGTTGAGACAATTAAGACCCCAGGTATGTTACAACCTTTATCCATTCAAAGTAAACATTGGGAGGAGGATTCAATGGATTTTATCATAGGTTTACCCAATTCTAAAGGAAATACTATCACCTTGGTGGTAGTTGATAGACTTACCAAGTATGCACACTTTTTTGCATTATCTCATTCATTTAAAGCTAATATATTTGCTACTGGATTTATGGAAACAATTAAAAAACTACATGGAAAGCCAAAGATAATTGTAAGCGACAAACCCGTTTTTATAGGAAATTTTTGAACGGAATTATTTTGTTGTTCAAGTAATCAATTAGCTCATAGCTCATCGTATCATCCTCAATATGATAGGAAAACTAAGATAGTGAACATATGTTTGGAAGGATATCTTTGTTTCTTTGTATCTGATAAACATACACAATGGCTCAAGTTGTTTCCTTTGGTTGAAGGATGGTATTACACTTCCTTCCATACTGTAGAAGAAATGACCCCATTTATGGAACTTTATGGATATCATCCACCATCCATCACATAAACTTTAAGAGAAAATTCTAAGGTTCAAGAAATGGAAGATCACATCGAGCATCAACAACGAGTTCTCATACTCTTAAAGGATAACCTCACTTTACCGTAGAATCGAATGAAACAATAGGAATATCAACATTGCAGCGAAAGAAAATTTGATGTAGGTAACTAGGTATTTTTACGACTACAACCATACAAACAAATTTCCCTCAAGAAAGCTAAGAAGGATAATAAATTATCACCAAAGTATTATGGTCCTTACTAGGTGTTGCAAAAGATTATTACTATGGCATACAAATTGGAGCTTCTTGCATCTTCCTGAGTGCACCAATTTCTCCATGTTTCATACTAAAAATAAGATTATAGGTGACAAGCTCCCAGTTCAAACAATATTATCAGAACTTGAAGAAGAAGTAAAAATCATATTGGAACCGAAAGCATTCACAGAAACAAGAACTCAATAGCTACAAAATCAATCAATTTTAGATTATCTCATAAGGTGGAAGAACTTACCCGCTGAAGATTCGATATGGGAGGATGAGAATTTTATACAGAAGCATCCAGAACTAGTCAAGCATTGAGGACAACACTTTTTTGAAGGAGAGGGGCATGTTAGGTCCCTATAATACTAGTGTATCCCCTTAATTTTATTATTAGTATATCCCCCTTATTTTTATTTTTGTGCCCATGTAGTCCCCATATTTTTGTTTTTGCGCCCCATAGAAGCACACTATTGTTATTGTTACGCCCTTACATTGTTATCATTATGTCGGCTATGATTATATTGTTACCCATTGGAACCCTATATATAGTTAGGATTTTTTTCCATTTGTATCATCCAAGAATTGTTCATTTATGTAATGTAAAGGAGGTTTCCCCCTCGAAGAGGCTTATTTCTAAGTCATTGATCTCTCTTTTCTTCTATTTTGTGAGCCCTACATTGACGCAACACTCCCACATGGTCCTAATAAATACAACATGGGGGCCATGTAGGAACCAAATGAGGACACTGATCCCACATTATGTTAATGTGGTGGTGTCACATAGGCCAAGTACGATCCATGTGGTAGATCATTGCTGATGTGGCCATACATAACTAGTTAAAATTCAAATGGACATAAATTTCAATCTAGAAGTCAGATTGAGATGAAATTTATATCATCGAAAATATCTTAATGTAGCTAAAAAAATGGTGGTAATTGATTTGGGTTTTGGAAAAGTTGCAAGAAGAGGATTTATGTAACACCATATTCATAAAAAACCTTGGATTTCAGGTAAAAGTCATAGGTAACACCATGCACAACCCAATAAGGTACAAGGAGGTGGTACATAGTGTTACATAAGAAATTTTTTCCATTTCATAATTCCAATCATAAAAATAGATTGTGATTTATCCTGGACTACCAATAGGAAAAACAGACTAATAAAAAAAATAAAGTTTTTTCATAATCCAAAAATTAAAAAAGTCTTTAGATATGAAATTACATCACGTTTGTTCTAAGGCATATAACTCTATGAATTGAAAAATAGAATACGGACATGGAAAAGGAGTAATATGAAAGTAAATAGAAACCATCATGCAGTCTTTGGGGAGTTTGATTCCTCTACTGCAATTGATTCTTTGATGCTTCCTAATGAGCATCTTGGGTCTAAAGGGAGGCCCAAATGAACTTCAATATGGAAAAAGCATCCACCCAAACCATGCATAGAGAATGTTGGGAAACAAGCTCCAAAAATAGAAGAAAAGAGATATCAATGCCTTAGAAATAAGCCACTTAGAGGGGGAAACCTCTAATACATTACATGAATGAATAATTCTTGGATGATACAAATTAAAAAACCTCTTTTCTATATATAGGAGTCCATGGGGCCACAACGTAATCCTAGCCGACCTAACAATAATAATTTAAGGGCACAATAATAACAATATGGGGGTTACAGGGGTACAATAATAACAATAAGGGGGTTACACTAACAACAATAAGGGACTATACTAGTAATATAGGGACCTAACATGCCCCTCTCCTTCAAAAAGTGTTGTCCTCAACGCTTGAGTAGCTCTGGGTGCTTCTGTATAAAATTCTCATCCTCCCATGTAGAATCTTTAGTGGGTAAGTTCTTCCACTTGATGAGATACTCTGAAATTGATCGATTTCGTATTTGTCGAGTTCTTGTTTCCGTGACCGCTTCAGGTTCCAATATGATTTTTCCTTCCTCATCAAGTTCTGGCAATATTGTTTGAACTGGAATATTTTCACCTATAACCTTCTTTAAGCATGAAACATGGAAAACTGGATGTACTCGTGAAGAAGCAAGAAGCTCCAATTTGTATGCCATAGTACCAATATTTTGTAACACCTTGTAAGGACCATAGTACTTTGGCGATAATTTATTATCCTTCTTAGCTTGCTTGAGGGACATTTGTTTGTATGGTTGTAGCCGTAAAAATACCCAGTCTCCTACATCAAAACTTCTCTCGCTGCGATGTTGATCTGCCTATTATTTCATTCGATTTTGTGCCAAATTCAGGTTATCCTTTAAGAGTTGGAGAACTTCTTGTTGATGCTCGATGTGATCTTCCACTGCTTGAACCTTCGAATTTTCCCTTAAAGATGATATGATCGATGGTGGATGATATCCATAAAGTGCCATAAATGGGGTCATTTTTGCTGCAGTATGGAAGGAAGTGTTATACCACCATTCAGCGAGAGGTAACCACTTGACCCATTGAGTTTGTTTATCAGATACAAAACAACGAAGATATCCTTGCAAACATTTATTTACTATCTCAGTTTGACCATCAGATTGAGGATGATAAGATGAGCTATGAGCTAATTGAGTACCCAAACAAGAAAATAACTCCGTCCGAAAATTTCCAGTAAAAATGGGATCTCTGTCGCTCACAATAACCCTTGGGCTTCCATGTAGCTTTTGAATTCTGTCCATAAATGTAGTAGCAACTGTACTTGCTTTAAATGGATGAGATAATGCACAATAGTGTGCATACTTGGTAAGTCTATCAACTACCACCATGATGACACTCTTTCCTTCGGACTTAGGTAAACCTGTGATAAAATCCATTGAAATCTCCTCCCAACATTGACTTGGAATGGATAAAGGTTGTAGAAGACACGGGGTCTTAATTGTCTCAACTTTATTCTGCTGGAAAACCAAACATTCTTCCACAAAATTTTGAATATCAGATTTAAGGCCATCCCAAAAAAATTCTTTCTTCACCCTGTGGTAAGTTTTTAAAAATCCTGAGTGTCCTCCTAAAGGAGAAGTGTTCAATTCCAGAAGAATCTTTTGTTTTAGTTGGGAATTCTTACAAAGATATAAGCGATCTTTGTACCATAAGGAATCATTTTTCCAACTAAATGTATCAGATGTACTAGGATCTTATTGCAACTTTTGAATGAGTGTCCATACATCTTTGTCCTTCTTCCATTCATCTCTTGCTTCAGTTATCCAATCTGGTTGGATAATAGAAATGGCACAAAGCAATGCTTCCACCTCTTCATTCTTTCTTGAGAGTTCATCTGCAACAACATTAAGCTTCCCTTTTTTGTAGATTATTTAAAAGTCATAACCGAACATCTTTGTGACCCATTTTTGATGCTCTTCTGAAGATAGTATTTGTTCCAAAAAGTGTTTAAGACTATCATGATCAGTTTTTACCTTGAAGTGTCTTCCCATTAGGTAAGTTCGCCATTTCTTTAGTGCATGCAATATTGCTAACATTTCCTTCTCATAAATAGGTTTCTGTAAATACTTTCCTTTGATTGGACGACTTTCAAAAGCAATGGGTCTTCCTTCCTGCATTAAAACTGCACCAATTCCATTTCCTGAGGCATCACATTCCACAATAAAGGTTTTTGTGAAGTCTGGCGTAGCTAAGACCGGTGTTAGGCACATTACCTCTTTAAGATGTTCAAAGGCCTTAGTTGCTTCAGGAGTCCATGAAAATGCATCTTTCTTCAATAATGTTGTTAGAGGTGCTGCTATTCTCCCATAATTCTTAACAAACTTGCGATAATAGCCTGTTAACCTAAGAAATCCTCGCAACTGCTTTATTGTCTTGGGGACTTTCCATTCCTTAATGGCTTTAATTTTGTTAGGGTCTACTTTAACACCCTCGTGAGATATAATATGACCCAGATATTCCATCTCTTGTACTCCAAAGAAACATTTGGATGTTTTTGCATATAATTGTTTCTCCTGCAATAGTTTGAGCACCCTGTCAACATGTTCAACATGATCCTTCCAAGACCTATTGTAGATTAGTATATCATCAAAACATACTAGCACAAATTTTCTAAGGAAGGGTTTGAAAAAGGAATTCATCAACCCTTGAAATGTAGAAGGTGCATTGGTAAGGCCAAAAGGCATGACCAAAAATTCATAATGACCCTCATGAGTTCGAAATGCTGTTTTTGGAATATCTTCAGTCTTCATTCTAATTTGATGATATCCTGAATGAAGATCCAACTTGGTAAAATAAATTGCTCCATGTAATTCATCCAATAATTCATCGATCACAGGAATGGGAAATTTATCTTTAATGGTGAGCTTATTGAGCTCCCTATAATCCGGACACATTCGCCATGATCCATCCTTCTTGTGTACCAATACTACAGGAGTAGAGAAAGAAATTTGACTAGGTTGAATTATACCCGCCTCTAACATTTCTGCAATCATACGTTCAATTTCGCTCTTTTGGACATAAGGATATCTATAAGGCCTGATGTTTGGAGGAACACTTCCTGGAATCAAATGAATAGCATGATCATGATCACGAATAGGTGGGATCCCTTTGGGAGTTTCAAACACCTTGGAATGATTGTCCAAGACTTTTTGGAGATCTACAGAAATAGATGATTTTGATGTTGGAACTTCTAGTGAGAATAATTGTGCAATTACACCTCGTTGTTCTTTATTTAGAAGCTTTGTCATGACATTAGAGCTTATTATCTTTCCGAGCTTCTCTGCAATACCCTGTAATTCGACTTCCTTTCCTTCTAAAAAAAAAATTCAAGAAAAGTTCTTGAAAATTAAAAGCTACCGTCCCTAAAGATTGTAACCATTGTACTCCTAGTACAACATCAACACCTCCCATAGGAATGGAAAGAATTGGACTATTCAATACATATTCCCCCATGGTTAGCTTGATATTATGGCATTTTCCAGATAAATTTATAGTTCCTCCATTTTCAACCATCACTTGACATTCTGGTGTTGGGTATAGGAAACAATTCAATTCATTGGCTACCTTACAATGAATAAAATTATGGGTGATACTTGAATCAATCAACACTATTACCTTTTTCTTCTTGATATGTCCTTCTATATTGAGAGTTTGAGGAGTGGTAATTCCTGCTAATGCATTACACGATATGGTTGGACTCATTTCTTCCTCTTCTAGGGCTGGTTCCTGGTGTATATCCTCTTCTTGTTCATTTTCTTCTTCCTCTTCACAACCTATGTAAAATAATTTATTCTCAACACACTTATGACCTTTAGTGTATTTGCTATCACAACTGTAGCAAAGCCCTTTTGCTCTTTTTTCTCCCAATTTTTGTGGTGTCAACCTTGTAGGTTGTGGAAATCTATGAGTAGCAACACTTCCATCTTTATAGAAGTGAGTGGTAGGCTTCCTTGTCACCATAATTTTACATTCAAATTTTCTTGCCAACCCGAATGCCTTCTCCAATGAATTAGGTTCCAAAACGCGAACTTCATGTTGGATGTTATCCTTTAAAGTAACTATGAAGAGATCAATTAAGTGTTCCTCTGGAATATCAATTACCCTTATATTAAATTTTTGGAAGTCCTTAATGTGCTCCGCCACTAAACCCTTTTGTTTGAGATTATCAATTGGCTAAAGAAGGTGTTGCTTTTTGTATCCTCATAATGTGCTATCATTTCCTCCGTAAAAAATGACCAAGTGACAATTTTTTTACGGGAGAAAAGCCATCGATACCATACAAATGTATTTTTTTCTAAATGTAAAGCTGCAATGTGTACCTTTTGTGTGTTTTGCACATTATTGAGATCAACATATTGCTCCATCTGTAGTATCCATGTTATGGGATCCTTGCCATCAAACTTCCTCATATCCATCTTTGGAATATGGTGGTTCTTTAATCCAACATTAGAGTTTATCAAATCACGATTAAAATTTATTTTGTTCTCATCGTGATTTTCATCTATTATCTTTTCGCCATTAGGAATCATTTCTTGTATCAACTTTGACAAACCTTCCTTCAAACCTTCCATGTCTTCCTTCAAACCTTCCATTTTTTCTTTCATACCATCCATTTTATCTTCCATACCATTCTTAAAACCATCCATCGTAGCTTCCATGCCTTTCTTCAAACCATCCATCTTAGCTTCCATACTTTTCTTCAAAACATCCATTTCATTTTTTGTTGCTCTTTGCGAGAGCGAATTTTGGTGCACTTTCTCTTGTAATTTTGATAGATCATGTTGCAATTCTTCATCTTCATGAGTCATAGTTGAGTACTCTGAGGGCTTAATGGGTGTTGAATTCTTTTTAGGAGGCATTTCAGAACCCAATACTGATATCTATGCTCAATAGGCCTTTGGAATCACTTAAAATTTGATTTTTCAAACAAGACTTATGCAATTTGAAAAAAAAATACATACCTTTTTCTTGATTTTGAGGAGCTCAATATTGAAACTGAATTATCTCTGTGATTTCGGATCTTCAATATATGAAATTCAGCCCTGATGTAGCTCCCTGAATATTCTTTCAATTGCCACAAGTCTGACTTGATTTGGATTCTTCAAGACAAATTTATTTCCAATCTCCCACAATGACCTAATTATGGATTGGTTTAGTAGAGATAACTTGTATGGCTTGTCACGTGTCACTGTTTTCTCCTTTGGCTCTAAAATTTATAGAAAGGAAACTATAGTTCATGTACTTCCAGTCACTTTTTACAGAATTCCAATCCAATGCTCAGAGAGAGAGTTATGAATATTTTCCCACGATCACCTCTTTGAGATGAAATTCAGGAGCCCGAAAAAGACCTAACTTCCACAGATCATATCTCCAAAAATATTGAAAACCAAGCTCTGAAATTTTTTGACAATGTTCCTCAGGATTTCAGTTTCACGCTCTAAAAATTTCAGCGTCTGAACCTTCATGGAAAAAAATTTATAGCGAAAATTCCACGATGACCTTTTTAAGTGAAATTCAAGAGCCTACAAAAATACCTAATTTCCACAAATCATATCTCCGAAAATATTGCAAACCAAGCTCTAAAATTTTGCAACTATGTTCCTCAGGATTTCAGCTTCGTACTCTAAAATTTTTAGCTTCTGAACCTTCGTAGAAAACAAGTTATAGCGAAAATTCCACAATGACCTGTTTGGAGTAGCGAAACCCTAGAATCCAAAGCTATGATACTAAAGGTTGGGAAAACAACTCCAAAAATAGAAGAAAAGAGATATCAATTCCTTAGAAATAAGCCACTTCAAGGGGGAAACCTCCAATACATTACATGAAAGAACAATTCTTGGATGATACAAATTACAAAACCTCCTTTCTATATATAGGAGTCCATGGGGCTACAATGTAATCCTAGTGGGGCCATAATGTAATCCTAGCCGACCTAACAATAATAATTTAAGGGCACAATAATAACAATATGGGGGTTATAGGGGTAGAATAATAACAATAAGGGGGTTACAATAAAAACAATAAGGGGGTTACAATAACAACAATAAGGGACTATAACAGTAATATAGGGGCGTAACAGAGAAATTAATTTCATCAAGGATAGGGAGGATCTCCTCCTTAGATTTGTTATAGTTTAGAACGAACCCTCCCCAACAACATGTTTATGTGCCAATATATATCCAAAATGTACATATGATAAAAGAACCATGGTAAAACCATGGGTGTGGTCAACACAGGAACCCAATTGGTGGTTTTTGTTTCCACCTTAGTATTAGTTATGTAGCCACATTCAGTTGCAATTCCCTTTTAGTGTAAGTAACTTCATGAGCATAAGAGAATGGAATAGATTTTTATAATTTTTTCTAGGCTAATTATAACTTGACTCTAAATAGCTACCTATGTCTTAATATAAAACATTAAACACATTTTTTTCCTTTATATATATATATATATATCATTTTATTGGTGGAAAGAATTGAAAGACAAGGAAAAAAATTGAAATAAAGAAATCAAAATTAAAAGGCTATAAAAATGATAAAAATGTTAAGAAAAAAATCTCTCTCATAGTTAAAGCTTTTTTTAATTATTTTTCTCCTTGAAACTTGTGAATATTTTTTTTACAACATTACATACACTAATTTTTATGATATAATAATAATAAATGTTACATAATAATAATAAGAATATACCTCTTAAGATTCCTATAATACCCCACTATAAACTTGTAAATATTGAATTACCGCAGTTAAAGACATTGTGTTACTTTGTAGACCATGTAAAGGTCAAACAATAATTAGGAAAATATTTGTTTTTATTATGAAATGTACAAATTCCTACGCAGTGGTTATAAAAATCACATTGGAAAGTAATGTTGAATTAGACTCACATGTCTAGGTAATTGGACAATTATGGGCCAAACAGTTATCTTCCCAAACTTCTCCTTGGGGAATAAAAAGTTTCAAAAAGGAAACCAAAAGGGTACAAAGAACCTGAGGTGACCTGAAGGAGAAGAGCTACACAAATTGAAGAAAATTGGAATGCAGAGATGGATTTTTGTGTTGGTTGGTTAGATGCATCCTCTTGAGTGTTATAACTATCCTTGACTAAGTTTGATTAAGACCATATAATCACTAGAAATTGTTTTGTGTAGTAATGTTCAAAAGAAAACACGTTCTTGTGAGGGTATCTTGGGGGGAGATGCAGCATTGAGACTGGTCTTGTTGGTAGGGAGGAACATTTATTTCCATGTGGTTTTGTGACCACTTACATAATTTGACTTGAAATAAGAACAAATAAGTATTGGAATGATATGCTTTAATGTTGTATATGAAATAGTTATTCTTGCAATTACTAGTATAATGGGTTATGTACAAGAGGAAAGAATTAGTTAATTTACAGATTATTGAAAAAAGTTTTTATTGGAAAAATAAAAGAGACATAGTCTTGTTCGAACTAGAATAAAACCAAGATCAGGAAAAATTTTAAGGATGGAAAATTATATTGAAGTTTAAAAACATTAGCGAATATCACTAGTTCATAATATGCAAACTATAAAATGTTTATTGATGTATTTATAAAAGTATTCAAATTTATAATGATTTTATATATACTCTCTATATAATGTTGGAAAGTTTTAAGGTAAAATAATTTTTTATGGTAAAATTTGGGCGAATCATTTTTATAAAAAATGGAAATTGGCGAATCTTTTTTTTTGGAAAAATCATGGAAAAATAGCTCACCTATGAATATTAGTGCCTAAAATTTTCCATGACCCAGATAGGATTTATTATCAAGTGTCATGACATAGCAGGGGAGAACATAACAAGTTCAGGTTTGTAGTGTGTATCAGTCAAATTCTAATAAGTAAATGAAGGGTTGTTTCAACATTCCAAGTCTGGTTATAGGTTAGAATGTTGTCAAAATAAGCCAAATATGTGAGGAGTTTTGGGTTAGTTCTTGGTATGGCCATTACGGCAGCCCAAGAGCAATACCTCAACCATCTCTAGAGTTATAGAGCTTGATTCAAAATCACTCCATGAATACAAAACAAATATATTTTTGTTTAATTCTAGAACTATAGAGCAAGAACAAAAGGAGTGAAACCCTCCATTCGGATACAATAACAAATTAACGATAACATAATTATTTTAGCAATAAATCCACAAATAGAAACAATGGTAAAATAATTCAATGTTTCCTGAAGGATAAGATGATACAATATATATATATATATATATATATATATATATATATATATATATATATATATATATATATATATATATATATATATATATATATATATATATATATATATAATGAGTTATAAGATGGGAATACTATGAGCATATGCGAAGAGGTATTTAAACAACTGAACATTCATACAATAACAACTAGCAGCAGAACCCCATAACAATATTCCGGATTAAAAAAAAAACTCTTGCACAATAAACCATTGATTGCTTCTCAGCATAAAACTAACCATAATTTTTTTCACGCTTCCATCATAGAGAAAATGACTCTTTAAAAAAATTAATTGTCTCATTACATACAAAACTTCGTTGCGTTCACTTGATGGTAATAGTAAACAAGTATTAAAATAAAAAATGGAAACAATTACAGCATGGGGCCATACTTTAGTAATTATAAATGCACAACAAATTTAGTAAGTAAATAAACATCTAGAACTGTACCAAACCTATTTTGTAAGAATAAACCCTACAACACAACCTTATGGCTCGTCTAATTATTTGTATAGAAAATAAACATAACTCGTGTTTAAAACTAGGCTCTCTCCCAACATCCCTATTATGGTCTCCCTTAAATGAGAAGGGAACAAGCATATTGTCTTTCTTTAACATAGAGATAACTTTAACCACACATGGAGAAAATAGGTTGAACCCATGCTTAGCAAACACCTTTTGTGTTAGTAGCAAGGTATTGAAAATGGGTACAAGAGCATTGAATTCGTTACCTACAAGCAGAGACAGTTTGGAAGTAAAATAAACAAGTTTCACATTTCAAGACTGCTAACTTTGAAATAATATTGTACATAAGGTTATAACTGTAGAAAGTTAATAATAGTGCTAATAATATGATAAAAAAAATTAAAGCATGAATTTATATTTCCAATTCAGCTCATATGACATGGTAAAAGTAATTAGTATTGAATTTTTTTTTATGAAGAGTTGTGACTAGTGGTATCAGAGCCACATTCCAAAGTTTTGGCCTATCTTGGTAAGTAAGGAAAAAAAATAATTTATTTGTGCTGATAGATTGAGATATCTAAAGCATAATGAGGAAATCTGGGCATACACCACCAGAAATACCTATAATAGGAGTTGGTCTAGTTCCATTTGCAAAAGCTAAACCTGAGATGCAGGTTCAACTAGGAGAGGAATCTCAAAATACCAACACCGCATGTTTTAAAACAATTCAAAAATTTAAAAATTAAATGGAAATACTGAGAAATGATAATGAGAGGTTGATGCAAGAACAATATATAATTATGAAGATCCGTTCATATAGACAAAACCATCGACATCATGTTCCAAACCTGACCACAGAAATAAGACTAGGGCACACAGACAAAGAGACAATAACCTGGAATCAAAAGGAGACCAAGGGAATAATGAGGAGGAATCTGGTAATGTTTTGGGTCATAAGGGACCTAAGAGACAAAAAATTCAATTACAGGGAGAATTTAAGAAAATTAAACCCCCGATGTTTAAAGGTGAGCAAGAAGAGTTTATTAAAGCTTGACCCATTAATATGAATAAGTACTTTCATATCTATGATTATGACCACAACTTAAAGGCTCAGTTGGATATTTAGTAGCTACAAGGCAAGGTCACCTTATGGTGGGAATAAGTGAAAATAGTATGGAGAATTGAGGAACAAGAGGTAACCTCACAATATTTCCAGAAGCATTTGAAAGAGAAATATCTAATATAACAGTTCTATGATGAAAAAACAAAGGAATTCCATGATCTTAGGTTAGGGAAATTTTCCATGGATGATTTTATAACAAACTGTATATCCCTACTAAGATACGTCCCCTACATATGTGAGGAAAAGGAGAAAGTTTAGTGGTTTATCAACAGTCTACCTATATTCATGAAGGAGAGGTTGGAGTTTCACAACCCCAAAACTATGGAAGAGGCTATTAGAAAGTCCTAGATATGCTACCGATAGATGAAGAAGAAAGGAGACAAAAAAAAACGTGGAAATAAAATAAAGGGAAGAAACATTCACATAATGTTAAAGGCTGAAAATCCATAAATTTTAAGGGCTTATACAAAAATAAATAGAACTAAAATTGAAAATAATAAATGAAAAAAATAATATCAGGAGAGATAGTAAACTTTGGCGGAAAAGGATTTTAGCCTAACTATATATTCATAAAAATAATGATGATACATTGTTCACAGACATGAGGCCTCGTATTATAAAGTTACGGTTCCCATAACAAATTACCAATTTGGCTAATTGGTTGAACCTTCTTCATAAATTTATCCACAATATCTCCATGAATATATCCACAAATATGTTAGCTGATTTTATGGTAATTCCATCTCTAAATTCTCTCATTATCCTCATCTTTGGTCATACATAGACTTCTAGAGTAAGTCTAATTTCATGACTAATAATTTCATAATTTTGTGAGTACTTGGAGTTATTGATTATTTATGTGAGTACGAGGCTAAAATCCCCCCCCCCCCCCTCTCTCCCCCAATCGTAAGTCCAAAGTAAGAATCTGGTACTTCTCCAAGTCTTCATATTGAAACTTCTAAGCTAATCCTCAATGAAGATTTTCCTAAAAAACTGCCAAAAACTCCAATATGGAGAGAGCGAACCAAGACAAGCGAATCAACTACAATTTTGATACATCCCTAAAATGTTTGACAACTCAATATAATTCCATGACCCAATGCAAAAGGATCTATCTATCCTTTGTTAGGTCCAATAACCATCCAAGTGAAAAAAAAAAAATCCCACATTTTCTCTCAATGACCATCCCAATCACTTTCCCACTGAAAAATTGTGTTGTATTTTAAAATTTCAATCTGGCAGCCATCATCATCAATTCAATTTCAATTTCTTCATCAATTCCCCCCTTTTTCAATTGCAAGGAGAGACCATAACCATCTGAAGTCATTTTGAATGCCCCCCTTAAGATGTAGTAGATATTCACTATTATACTCCCTCTTTCAGGCGCATGAGAGTACCATCTTGTTTTCACTGTTAGCTACAATATTTATCTTTACGTAGATTGAATTCTGCGATAAAACATATATAATATTTTAACTGTTCACATCCACTCCCAAGGATCAAACCATGCATAATAATATTCAATATGGCTGGTTTGTTTTGCTTACATGTCTCTGACAAGTGATTCTTCTTGCCACAATGGTGACAAGGATGGAGATCAAAACAAAGATCTTCCATATGACTAGTTCTTCGATAATGCTGACATTTTAGTTTTTCTTCAACTTTCTCATTTATTTTTTATGTTACTTGATCAAGAAATTATCCACTGATAAACTTGACTGGTTTTGAATAATCGGGAATATGAAAGTTGTCATCTTTTTCATATCTAAAACCGCGTAGATTTTTCTTACATTAAATATCTTCCCATGCTTTGTTGATTGGCTTGGAAAAATAAGGTTGAACTTGATCATGTACAACTTCTACACTTGAAGTTGTATCACTAAGTGGCTTGGAATCATCTTCGTTATTTGAAGTTGTATTGTTGAATGGCTCAGAAACATGACTCTTCTATTTCAACTCATATTTTTTTACTTGTGACTCAATTTGGAGAAACTCAATAGTCTCATGTGCATAATATAGATGCATTTTAATATCAACAAGAGTGGCTTTGCTGAATTTCACTCTATCTTCAACAGTGGATAGTATTAGATTTTTTAGAAACTCTAACAATTAATTACTTTGCTCCATTTGAACTTTCTAACTTGAACTTTTTTGCTTAAACTTGCTTTCTTTAATTCTGTGCTTGCTTTATATTGTTCTTTGCTTCTTTCAATTTCATGCTCACTTGATTATACCATCGAAAATTCACCAAAGTTAATGGTTTTACAATGAGTCGCTGACAAATTCAAATGAATTCTATTAAAAGAGCTCAACCTCCTATCAATTTTGACTTAATGATTCAAGGCATGGGTGTCAGGTTCAACTAAGAATGCACCCCTTTTGTTACAACACAAACTTTTCTTAAAATTCCAACACATCTTCACTAATAATTCTCCACTTCACTTGGACTCAAATTTGAAATTTTACATTTATTTTAAAAAATTATAAACTTCACTCAACTTGAACTATAGATAAATCGGACTCAACTAAAAAAATGACTTTTCAAACCCCTAGAATTACAACCTTGTCACTCCAAAATTACAAAAAAACAACTTGTCACTCCAAATTTACAAAAATAAATTACACCTTACTACTACAAAAATAAAATAAAATAAAATAAAATAAAATAAAATAAAATAAAATACCAACACACCTTATCTCTCAATTTTATTTTTTTTAATAAAACACTTTACCCTTTCCTCACCCAATTTGACTTGCACATTTACTTATACATGATTTTAAAATTCCAAAGATTTTATTGTACATAATAGTCTTCAAACTAATATTAAAAAAAGTTAAAAGTGACACTTTACATTCTGTTTCCATGAAAATCACATACCTCACAATTTGTATAAAATTTATGCAGGTCACGTTAAAAAGTGAGTGGACATCACTAGTTGAAAAGTCACTTCCATTTAAATAATGTTTATAAACTCACTTTGGAAAAGTGAATTGAAGTTTCAATTTCAAAATCTTTATGCATCCAAAACATATTATAGAGCCATACTTATAAATATGCAAGTTCAACCATCTCACTTGCACAATCCACGGACAGTCCAATGCAGATGGGTTCGACGGAGTCCACGGTGCTGGCTCTTGTGACACACATATACGACATCTCTTGTAGGTTAGATGATGTTTTCGTAATTTTATTCTGGTTGCTCGATGATAATTAAAAAAAATTCACACACTGCAAATCTGCAATTTGTGCCTTGGACTCCTATTTTCACCTTGGAATCTCCTGTGTTATGGCTGCTTTCCTTTAGCCAACACAAAATCTCTTGCAAACTTTTGAGGTCAGATTTTGAGAAAAATATGATAACCTTTCCCAATGCACCTTTTAAGATTTTCTCTCATGTCAACGTTAATAAGTCAAAATTTTAAAATATTCAAACCTTGCATAACCATTTATTGCATTCGACCAACGTTGGCTTTCAAGCACTGCTCCACACATTTAGACGTAGGTTGTTCATGTTTGGTCGCACCACTTGCGTATACTCCAGCAAATTCCCAAAGAGAAAAAAGTAACTAACTTGCAGGCCCGAGAGGAAATTAGCCATGATAAAATCATGAACTTAATGATCTCGAGATAAACACTATTCTCCAGTGGCCGAATAAAAACATTGTCCAGAGGAAAGCAAGCTTGCTTGTGAGATATCCAAATGTGCTTATCACATAATCTATAGATTGATTCTTAGTGCATAGCATGGCCCTCGACATCTCAGGGAGATTTGAGATTTGCATCGCTTCTTTGTGCTCACATTCATGCAAGGAATTCCATTACTATTCATTCTAAAGATTCAAATTGATGTTGGTAGTGATTTTCCTTGACGCAAAAAACATTTTTATTACAAATTCTCTCAGCTTTCCTTGGCTCCTTACAAATTTCATGCTAGTGATAGAAGACAAAGGATCGATATTATCTTCTTATCCTCGAGCATTAATAGATCTGTGCATTTTTTTTTCATGTAACAACTCCAATTCATGACCACAAAATTGGGCACAATTTTCTACCACACAGTGAATCATATTCTTTAATACTGGTTGATTTCACAATCTTTCTCTTTAATTTCCAGCGTAGGTCACCACTTAGCTACAATGCTCAAACTTTCACAGCAAACACAGATTTCACAATATCACATTCTCTCAGGCCAAAAGGCCAAAGCTAGCGCTATTTGGATCTCATGCCAATTGAAAATAATTAATAAAAACATAACCAATTGAAGATAATAAATTAAAACAAATAATGATATCAAGAGACAAGATACATTCGCGGAAATGGCTTTTACCCTGATTATATATTCACAAAAAATAATGATGATACATTATTCACACACATGAGGTCTCATATTATAGAATTGTGGTTCTCATAACAAATTACCAATTTGGAAAATTGGTTGAACCCTCTCCATAACTTTTTCCACAATTTCTCCATGTATATCTCCACAAATATCTTAGTTGATTTTACGTGATCTCCATCCCTAAATTATGTAATTATCCTCGTCTTTAGTCATACCTAGACTCTAGGGTAAGTCTACTTTCATAATTAATAATTTCATAATTTCATTATTTTCTTAATACTTGGACTTATTGATTGTTTATGTGAGTATGAGGCTAACAAAAATTCAGGAAGAACCCAACAAAATTCCAAGTTTCAAAATGAATTAAAATTCATTGAACAACCTAAAACATTTGAACTTGAAAAAACAGCTAGACCCCCATTGTAGTGTTGGGGATGTGGAGGACCACATTATGTTAAAAATTGTCCTTATCGAAAGGGGACCGAACATATAGCACATATTCAAGAAGAATCCACAGTAGGGGAGGTAGCAAGGAGTTTTTCTAGAATCAATGTGGCATTAAAGGATCACCAGCCAAAGTATCAACCAATCATGGTGAAGTTTGACGAGAAAATATTCAACCATATTGTGCCTATTTTAATTGATCTAGGGCTAGCTAAGCTATATAAGTCTTAAGATAGCGGAAAATTTTCATTTACAAGCAATAAAATTTAAGAATCCATGGGTGGTATAGGCCACAGGTGCCAAAAGAAGGGTGATAGATAAGGTAGAAAACTTTACAGTGTTGTTGTAAAATCAACCAATAATAGTAGATCTCAATGTTCTGTCCTTAGGATCGTATGATATTCTAGTGGGCACGGATTGGCTCAAAAAACACTGGCATTTTATAAATTGCAAGGACAAAACAATCAATTAATTGAATGAAGAAAACATAAGGTAATAGGTTCAGGGTATCAAAAGAACGCTAAAGTTGGGACCCATTACAACTTCACAGCTGGTGAAATGCATTAAAAAGATGTGTCAAATTTACACAGTGCAAGTGGGGTACACAAATTCTAAAGAAAAGAATGCCACTTTAGGAAATTTTCTTATTGTGCAAGATTTTATTGTCTTTTTTCATGAAGATATTCCTGGACTGCCTCCTAAAAGTGACATATATTTTACCATTGAACTTATTCCAGAGGTTTCTCTAGTGTCTATAACATTGTACCACATGAGTGTCCCAGAATAATTGAGCTTAAAATGCAGTTGCAATAATTACTGGACAAGAAGTATATATGCCCAAGAGTGTCACCTTGGGGAGCTCTTGTACTCTTTGTTAAGAAGAAGGATGGCACTTTGCGAATGTGCATTGACTACAGAAAATTAACAAGCTAACAGTTAAAAATAAATACCCATTACCTCAAATTGATGACTTATTTGATCAAGTGAAGAGGGTACTATGTTTTCTAAAATTGACATGTGTTATAGGTATCATCAAATAAGAATTAAGGAGCAATATATATGCAAAAAAAAAAAACGAACTCACTACGAGCATTATGAGTTTGTAGTTCTTCGCTTTGGACTCACTAATGCCCCAACAATTTTTATGTGTCTTATGAATAACATATTCCATCAATACATAGACACGTTTGTGTTGATATTTATAGATGATATAATTGTTTATTCAAGAAGTGTGGAAGAGCATAAAAAGCATATGAAAAATATATTGCAAACCTTTAGGGAACACTAACTATATGTAAAATATAATAAATGTGAATTTTACAAGGAACACATCAATAATTAGGACCTATTATAACTAAAGACAAAATAGTTGTAGAACCAGAAAAAAAGATAAAATCTATAATGTAATGGCCCGTCCCTAAGAATGTAGCTAATATACGATATTTTATGGGGTTGAATGGATACTATAGGCGGTTTATTGAAGCACTCTCAAGGGTTTCTTACCCTATTGCCTCCTTACAAAAAAGGAAGAACTTTCAAATGTATAGTTGAGTGTCAAAATAGTTTTGATCACTTAAAGCACATACTGGCCACTACCCCAATTCTAAGAATTGTTGACCAAGACAAGTAATTTTTTGTCTATACAGATGCCTGTAAAGATGGCGTAGGAGGAGTGTTAATGTAAGAAGGTAGAGTAGTATCCTATGAATCCTGAAAATTAAAAGAACACAAACATAAATACTAGGCTTACGATTTGGAATTAACACCAATAATTCACACCTTAAAAATGTGGTGACATTATTTGCTTAGGAAAATGTTCATATTGATGATAGATCACAACAATGTAACTAACTATTTTAAACAACCTACTTTAAATTACGGACAAGCATGTTAGATTTCTTTTCTAAGTGAGGCTGAATTTGAAATTAAACATTTGAAACGTAAAAAAAATTGAGTAGCAGATGCTTTGAGTAGGAAATTTATTTATTTTCTATGAAATTTCATTTAGTGAAGTGAAAAATGCCTTAAAAGGACAAATTAAAGATGTTTCTCAAAGGGATTTTGAATACCGTTTCTAGTGGAAGAAAGTAAGAAAACCAAATAGCAATGAAAGACAACTTGGATTTGAGATAAATGAAGAAAAAATCTTTATTTATAATAATGTATGTTCCCAATCAGATAAGCATCAAAAAATTAATTTTAGATGAATCACATAAATTCCTTACGCTGCCCACCGTGGCTATCAAAAGTTAATTACTTCTTTAAAGAAGGATTATTTTTGGCCTGGCATGAAGAAGGAAGTTGTTGAATATCTAAAAAAGTGCTTAGAGTGTCAACACGTGAAGACTTAACACCAACACCCAGTTGGATTTCTTCACCCATTGCCTCCTTGAATAGAAATGGGAGATTATTACACTTTATTTTATCACTAGTTTACCTAAGTCCAAGAAACATAATGATTCTATAATGGTAGTAGTAGATAAATTGAGTAATTATGGCCATTTTATTTGAGTGGAATGTACTTATAAAACAAATTAAATTGCTAACATATTTATGAAAGAAATTTTTAGGTTGCATATGATACCAAAGTGGTAATTTATGATAAAGATATAAAATCTACGTCTGAATTTTGGAAAGATCTATTCAATGGATCAATTATTCATATATATTTTAGTATTGCATACCACTCTCAAACAAATTGGAAGAATGAACAGGTGAATAAAGTGCTTGAAGATATGATGAGAATGTATGTGATGCAACATCTCGCTAAGTGGGAGGACTACCTTCACTTGGTAGAATTTTCCTACAAAAATCATTTTCTAATAAAATAGTTACAGGGAACTTGGTCCTCCTTTATGACCAGGAAGCCGATAAAATAGTTACAGGGAAATTCGAACCATTATGGCATGGCCCCTACATTGTCAAAAGAGTTCTTGCTAAGGGTGCCTATGAGTTAGTTGATTATGATGGGATTCCATTGGCACAACCTAGAAATGGGTTGTATCTTAAATGTTACTATGCTTAATCATGAGCATGGTAATTTTTTGTATTATATTGTTTATATGCTGTTGATTTGCATTCACTATCTTAATTTTTTTTTTGAGTTTTCTTGACGTTAGTAATCTAATTTAAATTTCATCGCAGATGACTGAATCTTCGGAACCATTTGTTGGATATGTTGATGGTGCTAGTCATAGTACGCAGAATCTATCCTCTGCAGCATGGGCCATTTTCGCTCCGAACGACGAGTTAATGAGTTTTCAAGGGATTTGTATCGGTAGATCGACGAATAATATCATTGAGTATAGCGCGTTGATTGAACTTCTCTCTGATGCCATTTCATTTGGTATTAACCGCATAATCATAAGGTTAGACTCACAACTTGTAGTACTACAACTTACTAGTATTTATACTGTTAGAAATCCAACACTGCTTAGATTGTTCCTTAGAGTTTGACTTTTGGAGAGACATTTTGATTTCATTCAATATCAACACATTTCCAGAAATCCGAACACTTTAAATAATTCATTAACCAATTAAGTTTTAGATAGACATTTGTGACATAGGTAAAGAAAACATTCACATCATTGAATAGGATTGCGCATTAAATATAGGAAAAACTCTGAAAACATATTGATAGATAGTTATAGGTTTTTTACAAAATTTGTGCCCAAGGCACATTGGTCATCTGACCTCAAATTGTATGCAAAAAAATCATAAGTAAACTAGTGGTGCTCATGGTAGCACACTATAGATCTAGCAATCCTACAGAGCAACTGCATCCAATGGTTAAGAACCCCAATTGTGTGTCACTGTAGTCGCATGGGAAGCTCTTCGATCCAACAATCCAGAATCCTGAAGGTCAACTCCTCTATGTGCTGTTGGAGCTCAACAATAGTCTCAGCCATATCAAGGTCCTAAAGGACTGCTCTTCCGACAACCCTCTCTGCTGGCGCATCTGCGTCGCACTCTGGTTCCTCTACTAGTTGAACGCGACCTATATCTGCATCACATTAAACATTTAGTTTAGTCTTGGAAAGAAATAAAAACACAAAAAAATTTGTATAAACCTTATAAAAATAAAAAAAACATGGTGAAATCAATCTTACCTATTGCACCCCATTGAGCGCCTTCTGGTAAAACTAGATCTGGATCTCCTTGGAAGTCGATGGCTACATATGCATACACATCGATGGTGACGATCTGTCGCCTGAACCAGGAGAAAAATGAAGTCGAGAACACACCAGTCGATTGGCCTGAATGTTGACCCATGAGTTCTACCCATCTCTGTATACGAGGATCTCTAGGACTAGATATATCCAATGTTACATGTTGTGGCTGCATCAGTGGAGTCCGTTCCAAAGCGAAGGAAATGAGAATGGAACCATAACTGAAATTTTTCTTCCTTCCTCCCTTTTCTTTATTCAGTTTTTCCTTTATCTAAGATAGAACAACTTCAGACCAGTTGAAAACTGTTGGCTCTAAACATTCCAGCGTATACTGCATATACGATCTGTTCGCTACATGGAGTGTAACGGTGCCAGCTAGTTTAACGATCGTGAATAGGATGGTCCTCAAAGGAAAATAGCTAACATCACGAATGTTTATTTTTCCATCTTTTCTAGGTTTTGACCCCGCATAACAATACTGCATAACATAATCCCTCACTGTTTCTCCTCCAACGGTAGATCCTGTGAGTGAAATGGGAAAACCTCTCCTCGACAAACCTGTGAGAAAATACATATCCTAAAATTTTATGGACAACACTTTATTTTTTATGTGAAATGCCTCTATCGCTGGATCCCATGCTCGAACAAGGAATTATAGGAGTTCTATTTGTTGCCTCATTCTCGATAGTTTGAAGTACTTAAGCAGCCCGCAATCTTTTAAAGCTCTTACAGTACCCAAATCATTCAAGGCAATCATATCTTGTTCTTCATGTTCTCTTTCTCTCCATGTAATCGTCATTATAATCTGATGGAAACCTGAAAATCAACCATAAGATCCATTAGATACCATTCATTGCAGAAAACTAGGAAAATTTTGGACACCGCATGAAAACAAAAAACTTCAACTGTGCTCAGCACACTCCCTGGGCTGAGACAGTGCATTGCACATATAGGTACACTTCACTGTACCTGCTATGCAATGTAGGTTTTGACATTCAGGGGTGCGCTGCCCTAAATTTTGGCAGAATTTACCCTAGGGGCCTCAAAACCCTAAAAATTTGCAAGGAATGGTAATGAAATGAATACTGAAAGAAAGAGGAGGTTTTTAATACTAACCTGGATCAAACGACGATGAAATATGTCCACTGAAATGACCGCAATCAACGACTGAAGTTCGGGGAAAAAATCAGGTTCAGAGCTCCAAAATGCAAATGGTAACTATGGAATGGTAAAAATGAATAGTGAAACTGCTTTATATAGTCATTTAATTACTTGCAAGTTAAATTTATTGTTATGACTATAGTTTTATTATTCTTTTATCATGAAACAGGTATTTTTAATCCATTTGATGTTGTTCTGAACAGGAAATACAACTAACGAACAGGTTATTCGTGCAGATTTATTTCAAGAAACACTTGACCACAAAGCATGGTTTTTCTCCTTATTTTTCTAGCTTTGTTAAAAATGAAAAAGTATTTGAAGCGTACTTTTATCTCTTTTTCGAGCTTCTATAACAGCGAAAAAGGAACCTGTGGAGTCTTCTTTCAGCTCTTTTCAGACTCCGATAATGTGAAAATATTTCCGAGCACTTGTCATTTCGAGCTCGTTAAAGTAAATGAATTGATATCTACTCAGTATAAGTTTAACCATTTTCCGAAGTGAGATGGATTATTTACAAAAAATGAATACCTTGGTTAAACATGACCAAAGAGGTTCTTTCATATATTATTTTACACTTTTTCAGATCTGAGAGACAAATTTACGAAAAAGTACTTTTGGAGTCCTCTTTCGTCCTCTTTTTCAGACTCTTTAAACATGAAAAAGGATTGGCCTATCACTGTCATTAAGCTCATTAAAACATAAACTAGCGATGGGCTTGTCAATCATGGCAAGAATCGAGTTTCATTCATCGCTAGACTCGTTAAATTATTAAATAGCGATACTTTATTCTTTATTCCCCCGAAGGGTTGAATTATAGATCAAGCAAATGTTATCCTCCTCAAGCTTGTTAAAAAATAAAGAGGTATTGGTCAACAAATGAACGGGGAAAATTTGGGAAAAGAAAGCAAAGTTTCTTTTGGTAGCAAGTCGCTCTTGAATATGACACTTCTTTCACTCCATGTCCGTGACTGTTTGGGTTGGGTAATCATCTTGACAGTTCATTCACACCTGTGGTTCACCATAAATTCACTTCGGTTTTGGGTCAATGCTTCCAACTCATCACAGTGTCGTCGATATGTTCAAGAGAAGTCATCCAGTGATTAAGAACTCATCCATCTGCAATACTCATAGACCTTCACTTTCATGACCGTCATCCCTGAAAATTGCTATATCAAGTCATACCCTTGTCTCCGAAATCAGTAACTCCAGTTTTGCAATAAGGTGACTTCCTATCGAATACAAATCAATATCCAGGAAGTTCACTTAGAAACATCAGATTCCAGTACCATGAGGCTTGTTATAGCATTGACAAGATCCTCGCTTCTGGACTTTTGACCGAAAGATTTTGTTTGGCGTTCGACATAAAATCATCTATTCACGCCTTACGAAATGTACTGTAGTACCTTGAGGGTCATTGACATTAATGGTGGTTCTCTCACGTTTATTAACAACTTTCATTATTGGCTAGTAATCAAACAATGTCTTTCAATGTTCGACGACAAATCATATATTCGCATGGCTAGACTTGTACCCGAATGATCGAGTGAATGAGATAAGAAGACCCCGGATCTAGTTTCAGCCATTTGGGCTGTGATTTCAAGATTGTTGTACACATCATCTGTACGGTGACCTTACATACAGATTTTCATCCAAACAAGGGCCTATATCTGTAGGCATGTCTGCATCTGGGCAACATTCCAATGTAGACGACTTTCTGAATTATGTACATGTCATTAGATTGTTTTATGTGCTGACTATGGGAATGCCTACCCTCAGCAATTATGATCAATAGAGGATATATCATGATGTAATTTATTGTAATATTGATGCAGGTGACCATTTCACTTTGTTTCCAGGCTCATCACAGTGTAAAGCATCTCAATCAAATGTTATTATTATTTGGATTTCATGCTTTAGGGTGCAATTGTTATAGGTCAATTTGGTCACCATTCCCAATGACCTGGTTAACTGGGCATCATCTCCAGGACCGATGATCAAGGGTCTATCATTCCCTATCATCTCAGTTTCTATATGCCCTAAGACAGGAAACAAAAACATAAATCAAACAAGACTTTCATCAAGCAAGAATTTTCCATGGTTTGAAGCTTATTATTAAACATGTGGGAGCTCACCAACACAGGATCTAAGGGACCTAAGTGCATTGCATATTCAGTTATCCCCATTCAAGGCTGCTCTGCAAAGCACTTCCTGACATTCAAAGGTGCATTGGTCACATTGGGAGCGAAATTCTCATTGTTCCGGAATCTTCACTTGGCCAGTGTCTTCTAGAAGGGTTCACATGTGTCAAGCTTCAGATCCAAGTGTCCATTTGACATCTACATGAATGGAAACATGTCTTTCCTTATTTTGGAATGTTATTGATTACAAAACTACCTAGAGTTCATTTATAAATTGAACACGGATCTAAGTGTCTGGGGGGAAGAATTTGAGTAGGGAAATGCTGGAGAATTTTCAATAGAGAGTTTGATTTGTGGAGCTGCTGCTAGAGAGACTTATGCTGTGATGAGAATTGGGAAGTTTGTTGGAAGGTCACTACAAATCAATGACTAGGTTGTAACCTCTCCTTCTATCATCAATAAAGAGTACTTCTTGTTTTTCCCTACATGCATCTATGTTTACTTTGATTTTCTATATTGTGAAATCTTGGTTGATGAATGTAGTTTATGCTTAACTGATTTAGCTAACTAGCTTGAATAGATATCTATATTATTGCATCTTCTGCTATTTCAGTGTTATTTCTTGCAGGAAGCATTCAGCTATTTGAAACCGCTTGAATTTGAAGTTGTGGTAGAAGCGACAGAAAGGAGCCATTTGGAAGCGGCTGAAACAAGTAAGCATCCAATCCTCTCTATGTATCTATTCTGAGTTAGGAGAAACATTAGTATAGTCTTTACCTGTTGTTCTAGACTAGACACTAGTCTAGGGAAGCGTAGTTTATCTATAGATTACAATTCTGGCCCAACACCATCCATTCATATATAGTAACAAATTAACGATAACATAACTATTTTAGCAATAACGCCAAAAACCAAAACAATGGTAAAATAAATCAATTTTTCTCGAAGGCTATGATGATAAACCAACATATATAATGAGTTATAAGACGGGCATACTGTGGGTAAATTTCGAGAGCTATTTAAAAAACAAAACATTCATATAATAATAACTAGCAGTAGAACTTTGTAACATAATTGTAGATAAAAAAAAAAAAAAACTCACATAATAAACCATTGATTCCCTCTGAGTAGAAAATTAACCATAATCTAGTTCAAGCTTGCATCATAAATAAAAAGACTCTTTAAAAAGAGTAACAATTGTATTACATACAAAAATTTATCGCATTCACTTGATGATAATATTAAACAAGTATTAAAATAAAAATTGGAAACAAATACGACTTGAGTCCAGAATTTAGTAATTATAAATACGCAACAAATTCATTAAATAAATAAACATCAAAAATAGTACAACACCTTTTTCTGTAAGAATAAACCCTACAACACCCCCTTATGCCTCGTCTAATTATTTTCTAGGAAATAAACACAACTTGTGTTTAAAACTAGACACTTTCCCAATGTCCATATTACGGTCTCCCTTAAATGAACGGAAAGTAGAAGAATCTTTTCTTTCTTTAACAAAGAGAGTATTTTAACCACACCTAGAGAAAATAGGTTGAACCCACGCTTAGTGAACACCTTATGTGGAAGTAGCCAGGTAATGAAAATGGTTACAAGAGAATCAAATTATTTACTTGCAAGTAGATATAGTTCGATAATGAAAATGTAGAAAATACCCATTAAATGCACACATATTTAAGTGTAAAATTAAATCATGGATCTCGGTGGAAAAGGCACTAACCTGAACATGTGACGTTCGTCAACCTGCCTCTATGAGTAGCCTAAACAAAAAGTTGGAGTTAGGAAGCAAGTGGGAAAAGCTATTAGGAAATACAATAAGGAAACCCTTTGGTGGGTATGTGTTTAGTTATCTGCGAAGTGTTGTCCTGGCGTGGTACCAAAAGAATACGAGATAGATACTTATACCCCATGGAGAAAATAAAGTCTCAATGAGTGTCTCTTAGGCATTGTAGAAAAAAACCCTAAAAAATTACAGAGTATGAGTAAGATGATTTAACTTACTGGGAGAAGAGAGTCAAACAGTCTGGAAACTCCTATGCTACTGTGAATTATGGATCCAGTAAATTTTTCATGAAGTCTATGATCACCTGTAGATACTCCACGCGGATTTCACCCGAATGAACCCTTAAGAAAACATGACACCTGTAACGTCTACCCATAAATGTTAGAATATTTACCATTAAAAAAATATTTTACTACTTAAGCTATAAGTCTAATGCATGAATATATATTTTCTATAACTTTTTCCTTTGCATATACTTGTAAAAATTATTTACCTTTACATTTCCATTTGAAAACCTACCTCAGCTTGGGATCCTTGTGGTTTAACTCCCTAGGTTGGGTTCTGCATATGGACTCTACCAAATCCATGGTAGTCTATGCATACAAATACATTGTGATCTCATTAAACATATATTAAGGGTACCTACGGATAACATTGTAATTCAACTCGATTTATTACTCATTTAATTAATTATTGGTTTGATAGATTTGACATTCGATATTAATTATAATTTTCATGCAAAATGGTTGTAACATCAATCCTGGAGACTCTGAACTGATGGTACATGTTTTTAATTACTTAATATTTGGTTCAACTGCCTCATATCATTGGCGTACATGAGGCATTCGTGCAAATGACGAGTGGGGTTCTCTATGCCCTTGGATCTGCAACAAATTGATCATTGAAATTGGTTCAAGGGTGGTTAGGGTGTAACCCTACCCCCCCAAGCCCTAACTATTTTCATTCTGCCCTCGTGCCTTATTGGCTCTGGGTTGTCATCTCGTTCTATGTTTGGCTTTCTGGTATGCCACTTAATCTCAAGGTAATGCATTTCCCATCCCATTCTGGCCGCCCATCTATGGCATACCTAATTCTTCACATATTTATGGTGCTATGTCATGGTTTTCCCGTAACACTAAGGTGATTAACTCTTGTATTGTAGCCATGGTGGCTTGGATGGTGCCAACGTAATTCTTCCATTGTTCCTCCACGCGGTCATTCCCATACTTTGGTCTTGCATGTTCTAGAGGAAAACTGTTCGACTTCACTTAAGCCAACTCAGGTAAATTCTCAGGTTTTGCGGAGGTTTAATGGAGTCTGTTCTTTGCATGATTATTTTCTCCCAAATATTTTTACAGTTCTTAAATTAGTTTCTTCTTCTTGTAGGCTTATCATCTCAGGACTGCTTTCGTTATGAGGTAAATCCTGACTCGAACTTTGCATCTGATTTATGGGATTTTGTAGTTTTTATTTGGAAACTTGAGAAGATTTGTTATATAATGTATGCTCTGTGGTTGTGTAGGTAAATTACTTCTAGACCCTACCTTCTACAGCTTGGTAGCTCATCTCCACCAGCTTAAGGTCTTTTACTCTTGCTTGTTTAGGTACTCTACTCCTCTATTGTCTCTGTCGAGACTAATCCAGCCCCTTTCAACCTGAAAGGGTTTTAAAATGAAGTTCTGAAAGTTAATGTTTTTTTCGAGATTATTTAATTTTTTTGGTTATGGCTACTAGCCCACTATGGCTTCCATAGGACTTATTTGCTGACTGTTTTTATGAATTTTTGGATATGGAGAGACGAGAGCTCGTTTTGTTTCTCGGTCAATAATACGATTTCCTATTTGGGTTTTGTTGCATATCTTATTTCTGGCTCAGCCCTCTGTAATTTCAAATCTGTAACTGTTTAAGGACTCATGATGTAATTATGTTTATGGTGAATGATGAATTTTAATATTTATTGGGGCTGTGCCGCAACGACCTCTTCGATGTGAATGTATAATCCTTACTGTGTTTTACCGTATATGCAATACATTATCATAGTTTCTCCTTCAAAGATATTGAATGTTTTTCCAGATTCAAGTGAAGCTGGTCGATAGGATTTTACCCTCTAGAATATGATCTATATATGTTATTTGGTTTTGTTGATTTTTTTCCGTGAATTTAGCATAGATGGAACCTAATTCTAGAGATGAATATGTATATATATCACAGTTGGTCGTATTCATACTTTTTAGCCATGTTGTTACTTCAGAAAAAATTACTCTGTTTTTATTTGTTTTCATTACAATTTATACTCTAAAAATTATATTCTTCTTTGTTTCTTGTTTGATACTACACAGTTACAGTGAGTTTACTATTATAGTTTATCTGTTACATTCAACAAATTTCCTCTTTCTTTCCCTTTTTAATAAACCGTCCTTCCCAGGTGTCTGGACCATTTATAAGTAAAGAGGGTTCCTTTCCAAACCCCCAGTCAGTGTATAACTAGTCTTCTTGAAGACAAACTATCCTATCCAGAGTTTACTCTCTTGATGGAACTAATTGTTCCATCATTTACTTATCTTCTTTCATAGTTTTCAAAATTATTAACCAAATTATTCGAATTCTATTATTAAGACCTTCCCTTGCAGATTAGGGGCACAATTTTCTTTGTTAGGAATACTCTAATCCAGAGAAAAAAGGTTTTAGAGTCATGAATTAAATAATTTTATATCTAACAAGTACATTGCTAAAAGTTAATTCATCACAAAATTTGTCTCATTCTAAACTTACACACATAGAAAATCTTTCCAGAAATAAGGTATATATAAAAGAAAGAAGGAAACTTATGCTATTTCTTTTCAAGTTCATAGTACCTACTTCAATTAATTAGAGCTGATGGTTTCCTCCCAACCATGAGAGAGGCTATTACGTCCTCTAATCCCCCTGTGCTCCTCGTCAGAGTGTGATTTCAGACTGTCATCGAATCTCTTCTTCCATTTCAGGTTTTTAACAAATTTCCACTAATGCCAACCAGCTCTGGACACTCTCACCTTTCAGCTAACTTACTGTATTTTTCCTCTTGCACAAAACCCCTTTTCCTCATCAAGATTTTCTTTTTATTCCCAGAAGAAAAGTAACTGTCAAGTAACTAATTTTAATCTAACCACTCTGGTAACTTGGAAACTTAACCATTAGTTTATGGAGACCCACTCCATAGTTAATCTTTATAAAAAAATAAGAATTAAACTTTTTTTCATAATTTTCTTAATATACTCCTTAAGCCAATTTAACTTTAAAAATTTTAAATGTAACAATTAAAATAACATAACAAACCAAATCCAGATGTTACAAAACCCTACCTAAATTTACAAAGAGATACAATTGTGGATGAAAATGAGGCAAATGATGAACCAGAGGCATGGGAGGTGGAAAGCCATTACCCTCTAATCTCACGAGTTGTTTACCACAGTCGATCGCCATCATAACCCGAAGCACCTTAGATTACTTTCAAGATCCCAAATTCTATGATGCCAATTGTAGGGCTAGGAGCAAAATTCCCCAATGTTCGAAATTATATATCTATCTAAATTCAACGTGTAAGAATATAAAGCATAATACCAGGATAAATAAGCAAGCTTCAAGCATAAACACAAGTTGATTATTTAACTGACACATTCATAGTTGATTAATTAATTTATAAACAAGTTCCCCATTTGTGAAAATGATATTGTACACAAAGATTTAATTGTAACAAATTAATAATAGTGTTAGTCATATCATTAAGAAAAAATTAAAACATGAATTTAGATTTATAACTTACTTCATCTAATATGGTAAAAATATAGATAAAAGAACTTTCGATTAATCATATCATTAGGATATAGAATTTGTTTTCTTTTAAAAAGAAATATGACAATTCTAGAATATCAATAAATATTTGATTATTATAATAGTGTTAATATATAATTTATAAATTATATCTATTTATCTAAATTAATTTGCCAAAATATATAATTTTTCAATAAATTATTATATATATTTTAAAATTTATAAATAAATAATATTTTCTATATCTATTTTTAAAAATTATACAAATAAATGGTTATATATATTCATAAATTTTATAAATAAATAATATTTATTATATTTTAATTATCTTTTAAAAAAATTAGTTAATTCTATTAGGTTTACCTATTTGTTATATAATTAATATATATTTATAAAGATTTAATTTTTTTTTTAAATTATACAAATAAATGGTTATATATCTTCATAAATTTTATAAATAAATAATCTTTATTATATTTTAATTATCTTTTAAAAAAATTAGTTAATTCTATTACGTTTACCGATTTGTTATATAATTAATATATATTTATAAAGAGTTAAACAACATTTCAAAAAATAATTGCTTGTAAACCTCTCCATGTTCATAGTAACCTGACACTAACCAAGAATATTAAATAATATTAGGCAACAATTATCATAAGTTGCCTTTTAGTTTTGAATTTTTCATATTATCTAAATTACAAAAGGAACGTAACACAATATTAGAAATTTGAATAATACTTTGAACATGGAAAAAAATCATTTAAAATAACATACTGTCTTTTTAATATTAGTATTTTTTTTAAAGATTTTTCTTAATTTTAGTTACATTTTTTAGATTTTGTTTACTTATGATTTTTTTTAATAAGCTAATTTTAGTTGTCTGCAGTTTTTCATCTTTCATTTCATTTTTTCTTTTCTAATTTGGAAACATTTGTTTTCTCTGCTTTCTTTCTGTTCGAACAATACTTTGAACATGGAAAAAAATAATTTAAAATAACCTACTGTCTTTTTAATATTAATTTATTTATTTTTAGATCTTTCTTAATATTAGTTATATTTTTTTAGATTTTTCTTACTTTGATTTTTTTTAATAAGTTAATTTTTTTGCTTGCAGTTTTTCATTTCATTTTTCCTTTTTCTAAATTTGGAAACTTATATTTTTCCTGCTTTCTTCCGTTTTATTTTAATTTTTCGATCAGACCGATTCTATCTCCAACATCATTTCTCCGTAACCCTAGCTCTGGGTTGTGAAAAACCTAGGAGATTTTGCCACACTACTTTATCCAAATAAAACTCCACTTTATATATTCGTACAACACCAGTCATAAATATATGGCATGTCCTGGTGCTTCTCGTTTTGGCAGCATTCATTTATTCATTTGTTTTGTTAGCGCCGAGGTGGTTAGCCAGCAACTTCTAAATATGGAGTTCAAAATCTCCAAAAATCTCAGTTTGTCAATATTACTATGCATTGTTAGCCTCCTACTCTATACAGGTTTTTCAACAGAAAAAGAAACAAGCGTCAATTTTGAGCAAAGGCGAGTAGTTGATCATTTTCAAAAATCTTTGGATCTTGATGATGCTGATCTAGTTTTTAGCGTGGATAGCTATGGAGCCAAGGGAGACGGAACATCGGACGACAGTCAGGTAAAATACTTAAAAAAAACCCATTTACAATTAATGCGTTATTGTTTAGGTTATAGGTTTATTTTACAACTTAGTATGAAGAGATGCTTAAATTTATAAGTGGGTTAGTAAAGTTGATACTTTGCTTTTTTTAAATAAAGTAAAAATTTATGTTCTGAATAGAAAAATAATATTATCTATACAAAAAAATGAATATTAGGTAAATGAATTAGAAGTAAAATAAAATGTGTTAAAATGTTAATTAAAACATTACCTTTTTTATGGTGGTTCATCCTTATCGCGAAGATGGTGAAGATAAATAGTTGATTAAATTTCTTGATTATTTGACCAAATTCTAATAATATGATTAATCCTAAAAACATTTATTTACATTTTAAATTACTTAATTATTCCACCAAATTTTAATAATGTAATTAATCTGAAAGACATTCATTTACATTACTTATCAACATATTATCAGGCGTTCCTGGCTGCTTGGAATGCAACATGTGCCAACAGTTCGGGTTCGGTTTTTCTGGTTCCAGAGGGAAAACAATACCTTGTTAGGGCCGTCAGTTTCAATGGTCCTTGCAATAATGAGAATTTGTTTGCCCAGGTATTTGTCAACGTTTTCTCATTCTGCACTATATATTTTCGTAGGTGAAAACTTGAAATTTTTTTTATGAACGTATACTCATAAAATATCAATGAATATGTAACAGATATCAGGAACCGTTGTTGCCCCAGCTGATCCGTCTACTTGGAATTCCGAAGACCTGAGTGGGTGGATTACATTCTCGACGGTGCAAGGATTAACTATCCAGGGCGGCGGCATTATCGACGGGTCGGGCCAGAAATGGTGGGACTGCAAGATTGACCACGTAAGACGATATTGTCTCCCAAATTAAACATTTGTATTCATAACTTAATTTGTAAATCTGTCCGTTTTTTTAAAGCGGATTTGGCAGGTATATACTCTGATAGCTCTCTCTCCCTCATTTTAATTTATAATGAGAAATATGTTTAAATTAATTTTTACTTTTGTTTTTTAAATAACAAAAAATAATTAATAAATTATCTCTAAAATTAATAGCTATATAGTGATTATTAATTAACTGTATAATCAATGAGATTAATATATGTCATATTTCTCATTTTCTCTTTAATAAATGGGATTAATGATAATTGTTAAATTACATAGTAATTTCAAAATTGTATTAAGTGAAAGTGAAAAGGTCTGGATTTAGATGATGCCATTTTATATTTGAAAATTTGCATAATGGTTTTATAATTGTATTAGATAAGTATGAAATGAGAAATATTGATTTAAGTATAAAAGGTAGTTAATATTTGAAATTTTATCTATGGGTATAGAAGAAACTAGAAACATCTTTCATTTATGATTATAAAATAAATAATTAGATTAAAAGAATGATTAACATACCAATTATAAAAAAAAACTTATTGATCTAATTATTGTTATTTGAAAATATAAATTAACTTATCATCATTATTCGTCAAATATAATTTATTAATAATTAAAAAAATAAAAACATTTAATAATACCAATTAATTTTAGAGTTTTTTAATTTTATTTTTATTTACTAAGAAAATAAATTGTTAAGCCACTCTAATTTTTTTAATTTTAATTAATACCATATAAAACCATACCAAAATAATATTAATCTGTTTATCCTTAATTCTATTTTATTAGTGTGTATTATAAAGTTTATGCAATGCCTTGAAGAGTCAACTGAGTAATGAAGTTATCCTGTCAATCCAATAAAAAATCAGATTTATCAATTAATTAATTTTATAACTTAATGATATTTTGAAAATATATAATAATATTTTTATTTATTAAATTTATTAAATTCACAAATATGTTATTTATTTATTTTAAATTTATTTTAATTATTAATAATTATTAAATAAATCATTTAAATAATAAAAATAAAATATCATATTTGATCATTTCTATGAGAGGTAATTGTAATTGATTAATTTCTAAAAATTTTGAATGTCAAAGATGATATCTAATATAATGCATTGCTAAAACTTCTCATACTTTTTATTTTTAAATATATATTTAATTTATATATTATTTTATTATTAATATAAGCTAGCTTTAAATTCCAGCCAAAACCAGGTAAGGCTTAAAAGAGGTTGGTATAAAGTCACCAGGACCAGGTTAAACCATTGGGAGATCGACCAGAATGTTGTATTGGAAAACATTAATAACATCAAAAAAATTGTTACTTCTAAGTTCAAAGAAAAAATATGGTGTGAGAAAGACCTAGCAGCTAAAAGAAAATTAAGATATTATAAGGAGGTCATCAACCTCACTCTAGAATATCAAAAGTATCTCTCTCTTTTAACTTTCTCAAAGAAGAAAATTAATATAGCCAAGATTAGAATGAACTCTCATGAGCTCCATAGTGAAATAGGTCATTGGACAATTCTTAAAACACAATGGATGGAAAGGATCTGCCATCTCTGTGAGAATATGAACATCGAGGATGAAAATCACTTCCTCTTTTATAATCTTTGTTGCAATATTGACCTTCCTAGCCTTTTAAGATGTCAAAATTATAGTGAGCTCTGGAAGCTTCTCTCCAAGCTTTTTGAGCATAGGAATAAAATCTTAAATCAAACTAAATAACTCTTTTCTTTAGGTGGACAGACCAAAGATTGGTCTCAGTGGACCTTAACCAACATTATCATCATCAATAATAATAATAATTTAATAAATTTAAATAATTATTTTTTAATATAGATAATGAAAAATATATTATAGAACCGGTATCTTAATAATTGATGCTTATTCATTTTGACCCAATAATTTATTTATTATAATTTTTTATGTACACATTTTGAAATGAATTTTTTAATTATATATATGTACACATTTTGAAATGAATTTTTTAGTTATATTTATAGAAAGTGATTTTTAACATTCATTTAATTTTTGTGTACCACAGAGCTGTCAGACCCTCCCAACTGTAAGCTTTCCAAAACATTCCTCCTCTAATTTCGTGATTTTGTTATAAAAGTAATGCTTTAACTTCATAGCTTTTTCTGCTTTGCTTAGATTGACATGAATACAGGCATTTGTAGTCGCTTCTAGCGCAAATGTAAATATCACGGATTTGAAGTTCCAGAACAGTCCACAGATGCATGTTGTAATTGCTACGTCAACACATGTTCAAGTCCAAAACTTGCAAGTTGTTGCGCCCGGAGACAGTCCCAACACCGACGGAATTCACGTGTCTGCCTCCCAACATGTAACCATTCAGAATTGCACAGTCGGAACAGGTTCCTTTAACTAATTCTTTTCTCTCTTTCGTTCCATAATTGACTATTTATCCTGAAAAAAAACCTATACTGTAATAATCAAAATCTAAATCTTGTCAAACTCTGCAGGGGACGATTGTGTTTCAATAGTTACAGGAAGCTCATATATTCAAATCAATGACCTAATTTGTGGACCTGGACACGGAATAAGGTAACGATATGCTCCAGTTTAATAACGAAATTATATGGTAGATAGCAAGAAACTGTTAATGATGTTTGTATTTTAGCAGCATTGGAAGCCTTGGCAAGGATAATTCCAAAGCCACGATTTCAAATGTTGTTGTTAATGGGGCTTCCATCACTGGGACACAAAATGGTGTACGGATTAAAACATGGCAGGTAATTGGCAATGTCTCTGATGTACTTAATTATCTCGTAGAATTTTTAATTATTAATTTTTTAGAGTATTTTTATGTTTATAATAGATTTCGAAAATATTTTGAAATTTAATAGTTAAAAGAAAAGTTAATGATTTCTAAAATATTTCCGAAATCTATAATTTAGATAAGCTGAAATTCAAGTACATTGAATACACATTCAGTCCATAAAGCTTTATGTTTCAATGATTAGAAAACTCTACACAGAATTGCATCAACAAGATGAAGAAATGTAAAATCCTGCACGTTCAAACTCTCAACCTCTTACATTGTTGATACAGGGGGGTTCTGGATATGCACGAGGAATCACTTTCCAAAATGTCACGATGACTAATGTCTCAAATCCCATTATCATTGACCAATATTACTGTCCGTCTTCATCGCCATGCCAAAATCAGGTCAGTAAAATATTACTAAATATTACTAAAGATTATAAATTTTTCAAAAAATCACATTATTATTTGGAGAGTTTGAGTGTTTCGAACTACTTAGTGTAGTTTTGATGATGAACTATACTCTGTAGTTCGAAACATGTGGGTCTTCCAAAATGATAATATGATTTTTCCCTAGTTGGTTAAGAAAATATTGTCTATTTTTTAATAATATCATCGATTTCCATATTTCTTCAAACCGTTTATGTTTAAAATTTTTGTGATTCATAATTTAAAAAAATGTTTTTCTAATTAAATTTAGCCAAATCTTAATAATGTGATTAATCCAAAAAAACATTTTCTAAATTTAATAACAAATTTACTTCTCACCCTTCAACGTCGTTTTTTTAATATGTTGGTTATAGAGTTCGGCTGTTAGTATCAGCAACGTGCAATACATAGACATCACCGGCACTTCGGCAACGCAAGAAGCAATAAGACTTGCGTGTAGCGACAGTGTTCCATGTACAGATATTCTGATGCAGGGTATAAACCTTCGCTTGAATAACGGAGAGAATGCCACATCTTTCTCAGATAACGCTCAAGGTTCTAGCAGTGGCCAAGTCATTCCTCCTGTTAATTTCACGTCACCGGGCTTGCAAGCATGAAAATAAATTTATTGTTGAAAATCATTCATTTTGTAGCTTTCTGAAATCATACTACGTTCTGTTACTGTAAACGAATATGAATAAGAAAGAGAAACAGTTGTCAACTTTGTATCAATGGTCACATTCGCGTCCAGATTCAATTGTATTGTAGTCACATATTCAATATAAAAAAATAGCTTACTAAATAACAATACTGATAATTAAATAACAATAGTTTTACTAATATTAATCTTAAATAATTAGTCAAATGTATGAGGCACAATGATTGAATGGGTTTTTTACTTAAAAATTCCACACTAGAATTTCAAGATTGCTTGTTATTTACGTTGTATTTTGAAAGGATAAATAGATTCAGCATCATAGAAAATATGTAAGGCGTTTATGTTGGGCAAATTAAACAATTTAATATTTCTACTAAATTGATTGGAAGGAAAAAGGATTATTTTCTTTATTAATTATATTACTTCAAAAATATTAAGGCAATAATTAGTTATGAAATTATAATGCAATAAATCATAGATATAAAATTTGAATGGTTTATAAAATGACAAATAACTGTGTTATTTTTAATAAACAGATTCAGCATCATAAAAAAATAGGTAAGGCATTTATGTTTGGCAAATTAAATAATTTAACATTTTTTAAAATATTCACTAAATTGATTTGGAAAAACTTAAGGATCATATTCTTTATTAATTATATTACTTCAAGAACATTAGGGAAATAGTTAGTTATGGTATTATAATGCAATAAATTATAAATATTGAATTTGAATGGTTTTTAAAATAGTAAATAACATTATTCATTGTGATTGGGTTATTATTTAATAGTTTTGTTTATTTTATAATTTTATAAAGTAAATATGAAAAATAAATATAAAATTACTATTTGTTATTTGATAATTTACATGATATTTTCATATTATTATATTTAGTAAATTAGAAAAAGTAAACATAGATTTAGAGATGTAAGGTAAATACTAATTGAAAATCTATGTAACATATAAACATTTTTAATTTATAATTATAAAATAAACATTTCAATACTAATATAAAAAAAAATACTTAATAACAACAATTTTACTAATATTAATGTTAGATAATTAGTCAAAAATATTAGGCACGATGATGGAATGCAATGTTAGATAATTAGTCAAAGATATTAGGAACACTGATGGAATCATTTTTTAACTTAAAAATTAGACAATATAATTTGAAGATGTTATTCCTTCTTATTTAAGTTGAATCTTTGAAAGTATAAATAGATTCAACTTCATAGAAAATATGGCACTTATGCTTTGAAAATTAAATGACTTATTGGGATAGGGGAAATGATCATTTCCTCTATTAATTAATTAGACTACTCAAAAGATATTAGGGAAATAATTAATTATGGAATTATAATGCAAGAAGTCATAGATGTAAATTTTGAATTGTTTATAACTTAACAAATGTGTGTTAATCATTATCTATTATTTGATAATTTGCATGTTAATTTCATAATTGTATTAAGTAAATTTGAAAAAGGTAAACATGGATTTAGAGATGCAAAGTAGATACTTCTTTTAAACACGGATTTATAATTATTTGAATATAAATAATGTCCCAAATACTTCTCTATTGATGATAATTTACCAATATGATTAGAATTATATTGAGATGTTTTTTACTAAAATATTGTTGGAATATTGTATAATTATTTTTTAATTATTTCAAAGTTGAAAATTTACATTTAAAGAAATTTGATAAATTATAAATAAAATATTTTAGAAACTATTTTAAATAAAAGTTACAAATTAATCATAATTTTTTTTTTTTAATTGGTAAATTGGAGATATGATACTTTGTGAGATCACAATAATTTAAATTATATTTTTAATGTAAAAACTGATATAATGTCCTTGCAAAGCATTAGGATAACAAAAGCTTCACAATTTAATTATTATTTTTCATATATATATATATATATATATATATATATATATATATATATAAAATAAAACCAAAAATATATATATTTTTAAATAGTGTGAAAATCCATCGTAACTTATTTGTTACACTAGCAGTGGGACAACTATCACTATCTATTATTAAACATGTATCATATATTAGTGTGCCCATTTAAATTAAAGAATTAGTAAACAAATATAAGCATCAATTCGTGATAAACATTAAAATGATTACTTCATGATACATTTCATGTTATTAAAATTAGAAAGAAAAACATTAAAAAAAAACTAAATTATTTTATTTTAAGTTATTATTATTATTATTATTATTATTTATAGAAAATTAATATATAAGTTACACATACATTTTTAAAAACATGCAACTAGATTCTTAATGATGGAGATTTATCCCACTTTATTATCGAGATTCTTATTCTATAAATAGGTTTTGTTGCAATACCATGGCTTTTCAATACCACATTCCCAAAAATCCATATATTATTTATTATCACATGTTTTTTTTTTACAGGAACGGTTATGGGATATTATTAAATACTTGGCCTAAATGCCAAAAATTCTGTTTACATAGAGTAGAGCACTTGCCCATAAAATCTCGCCACTCAGGATGATAATGGAGCTTATGCTTATCCTCCATCTCTTACAAGCTACAGCTATGGAATCAATTTCAGAAAATTTCCCAATTTTATGAATACAAACAAACTGAAATAGAATAAGGAAGTAAAACATGGTAGCTAGTTAGATTAAGGAATAGATTCCCATGAGTTTTCTCCGTCCCTCGTCATATCTCCAGCAGAAAGTATGGCAGCTTTGTTGGCTTATAGATCCGCATCCTTGTTGTTGATTCTCAGCAAATGAAAGAAATTTAACTTCTGAAAAGAGTTTCTCAAGTCTTTAATTCTAGAGATTAGCCTTGCCAGTCTTAAGTCCAAAGGGGGACAATTTGACACCATAGCATTTATGATGATTTGGGAGTCTCCAAAGACATTTGCTTCGCTGATATTTAAGACTTTGAGGAGCTTGAGACCTTGAAATAGAGCAAAAGCTTCAGCTTGGATACTGGTTGAGTGGCCTAGACCCCAGGTGAAGGAGTGAATCTTTTTTCCATCTGTATTCATTATGACTCCACCAACTCCAGCTTTCCCTGGATTGCCCTTTGCTGCCCCATCGAAGAAGAGGGAATGTCTTGATTGGATTATGAGCCAGTCATGGAAGTATTTTTCTGATTCCCTTATTTTCCAAGCTTTGGGAGGAGGGGCAATGTTTACAGCTTTATGAAATTGCAGATCAAAAGAGGATCCCCAATCTATATCTTGTTGGCTGAGATTAGTATCATCTTTTAGATCTATCAGACATTCTTTTAATTTACCTTTTATTTTGATTTCAATAGTTGTGGGATTCTGGTCTATATCTCTGAAGGTTCTTCTGTTGCGTTCAACCCAAATCTGCTAGCATATTATTTTGGGGAGGGAGCACCAAGCAAATTTGATTACTTTATTTTTTGGGGAGGGAGCAGGATACCTGTTCAGCCACTTTGAGAACAAATCGGTTATGGAGGCGAAGTTGAAATTCAAGTTGCATAGAAGATCAAACCAAATTTGCAGAGAAAATTTGCATTCCAACATCAAATGGATCACACTTTCTATTTTTTATTTGCATAAGGGGCACCTTGATGGTCCGTGAAAGCCTCTTTTCTGAAGATTATCATGGGTTAAGATCTTGCTGTGGCTTAGTAACTAGCAAAAGGGGTCGATTTTGGGCCACGTTGGGAAGTTCCAAATTCCTTTCCACGGTTCCGGATTGGGAGGGATGTGAGGCCTCTCCCTCAGATTGGCATAGCCTCGAGCGAATATGTATCCCCCAGCCATCGTGCCCCATCCTCTCAAGTAATTTTTGGTAGCATGGATGGGCGCCATGCCATAGAGTTTATCAAGCAGCGATCTCCAATCACTCTGCATCTCGATTGGCACGGAGATATGCTTCCATCCAGCCCAGGTCAGACCTATCCATGTGGAGATATCCCACAGGGAATTGAAACCCGCTTCCTCCATCCATTTATGCAGCACGCAGAGGGAAGTTATGTCTACTAGAGCATCTTCGTGCATGATCCTATCTGTCCAAATTTTTATAGATTTCCCGTTACCAGGGATCCAAAATGAATGCTCTGTAATTAAAGAGGAAGCTTTGGCAAATAGCTTGAGGAAGGGTGAATTGGACTGTTGGATGGGAGTGTCCAAGCAACGTTTACGTTTTCCACTAAAATATTTTTTCCAAAGTGCCAATTGGGCCCAACCTGGCTTGGGCACTATAATTTTCCATATTATTTTTGCTCCCATGGCAATGTTTTGATGACTGAGGTTCTTGAAATGTAGTCCTCCTTCCAACATAGGTTTGGATATAGTCTCCCAATTGACTAGAGGCAATTTTTTTTCATTATGCTTTCCTCCCTTCCAGAAGAAGCGCCAGATACACTCCTCCATTTTTCTGATAATCCTCACCGGTGCAAGAAGAATAGAGAAGTGGAATAGGGGGAGACTAAAAAGCATAGATTTTATGACGACATATTTACCAGCTATATTAAGCCAGAAGTAACCCCAGGCTTGGAGTTTGCACTTGAATTTCTCTATTGAGGGAGCCAATCTTTGCTGAAGGCTCTTTTAAGAAAATAGGAAGGCGCAGATATTTGAAAGAAGACCAAGAAGAGGAGGCAGCAAAGCCTAAACATCTGGCTATAGAGGGGAGCAAATCGGGCCGAGTGTTCCAACTGTAAATATGGCATTTACCCTTGTTTAGCATGCTGCCCGAGGCCTCACAATAGACATCCAACACTTCTTTGAACTTGGTGGCTGAAGATACAAAAGCAACCCCCAATAACAAGGTACCATCCACAAAAAGGGCACGATTGATGTTTTTAATCCCTCTTGCAATACATAGCCCATTGATTTCCTGTTCTTGCAATTTCTTGTTTAAGAGAAAGCTAAGAGTCGAGGCTTGAAGAACAAAAAGCAGAGGAGAGAGGGGGAATCCCTACCTAAGGCCTCTTGTGGCTTTAAAAAAATCAGTGGCTCTGCCATTTACTAAGGGTACGATCCATGGCCCTAAGATGCAATCTCGGATCCAATTTAAAAATCTCTCACCAAATCCAAATTTGCTCAAAACATTGAACATAAAGCTATGCCTTACTCGATCAAATGCATTTGCTAAATCAAGTTTGATGACCATACCTTTTTCGTTATGATGCAAGCTTGAATGGATTGCCTCTTGAACCAAAGTGAAGTTGTCCATAATCTATCTGCCATGAATAAAGCCTCCTTGATTCTCCAGGATGATTTTTGGTAGGATGAGCTTCAGTCTATTTGCAATCACTTTGGTAATTAGTTTGTATCCAATATTTCACAAAGAGATTGGGCGAAATCTGTTAAATTTGTTGGCACCTTTCTCCTTAGGAATGAGGGCAAGAAACATAGAGTTAGTGCTGCCCCCAATCTTTTGACATTCTTGGGATTTTTGGACCATTTTGAGAAGATATTTTTCTATTATCAGCCAACAGGTTTGAAGGAATCTGGCTAAAAATCCGTCCGGCCCAGGGACCTTGTCAGGATCCATAGCGAAGAGGGCATATTTGACTTCATTCTTGCTAATTTTGGCTTCTAAGATAAGATTCATATTGGGTGAAATCGAATGAGGAATGACATCAAGCAGATCTGGATGATATTCCATGTCCATATCTTCATTGTACAAATTTTTGAAATGAGAGAAGGCTGCTTTCTTGATGTTTTCAAAGTCCTTATAAGTGACATTCTCTTCCTTGATCTCAGAGATGGAGTTAAAACATTTCTTGGCCTGAGCTTGCTTGTGGAAGAAGGAAGAGTTCCTGTCTCCTGCTTTTAGCTAGAGGCTATGGGACTTTAATCTCCATTATTCTTCTTCAACCAAACAGGCCTTATGAAAACTTCGCTGAAGATGTGTTTCTTTTTCTAGGATCTCATTAGTTATAACAGCATCCTCTACTAGAAGTTGATGGGCATCTAGGGTACTTTGAATTTTTATCCTTTCTGTTGCCAGATTAGGCAGCAATTTGGCCCAACGTTTCAAGGCCACTTTCACTCTTCTTAATTTTTCTTCCCAGAAAAAAAAGGGGAGCCATTGACTAGTAGATTCCAACAATCCTTGATTAATTGCATGAAGTCGGACTCCTTGACCCAGAGTGGGCTAAATCTGAAGGGGATAGGGCCCAGATCAAGATGGGCCTGGAATTATAACATAATGGGCTTGTGATCCGAAGTGCTGTTACAAAGGATGTGTAATCTAGGTTCTACTCCTAGCAAAATAAAAAAAAATTGAATGAAAAATCTGTCTAGCCTAGCGGAAATATGGCCTGGGCCTATCCTTTTGTTAGACCAAGTGTACTTACTGGAGATTGGCTTGATGTCTAGCAGGTCCCAGTCTTGCATTAGTTCTTCCACCCATTCCCTTGCCGGATCTTGAACAATGCTGCCTCGTCTCTTATCGGACGAGAGAAGAGTGAGATTAAGGTCTCCGACAATGATGATATTTTCCAAATTTGCTAGATCTGCCTAGATTCTTATGGAGTCCCAATAGATATTTTTTCCCCAGCATTAACTGGAACATGAACATTAAAGAAGAAAAAAATCTCTTTAGTGACTAGATGATGCATTTGCAACAGCAGCCAGTGAGTATCTTGAGTCTCAGATATAACTGAGAATTTACTAGCATTCCAAAGTGTGCCCAAACCTCCCGAGGCCCCCCGGGCAGAGATTGCTCTGGATTCACTTCTATTCCAGAGTTTCTTGCTTGTTTGCAGGAAGACTGAGTCTTCCAGTTTAGTCTCTTGGACAAGAAATATGTCAGGGGCTTCTATCCTTATTAGGCCTCTGATGGCTTCTTCCTTAAATTTTCTCCCCATACCTCTGCAATTCCAGGAGATGATATTCATTATTTATGTTTCTAGTGGGCTCCCTTGGAGCCTTGGGGCTAATTTCTTGCCATATTTTGTTTTGAAGCTAATACCTTCTTAAGAGTTGGCTGGTTTCCTTGTAGCTTTTCTTTATACGTTTCCTGCTCTCTTTTTTCCTTGTCGGTTTTGCGGCCTCTTGTGGATCTCCTTACCGAGGCTTGAGACTCACCTATTTCTCCTTCCTCCTCTGAGTCCTCTGAATCTTGGTCTTATTCTTCGACTTCTAAGGGGATGCCTTTGGAACTTTCAGTTGCACTTGCTGCCTTGAGAGAAGAGGAGGGAGTGCATTTTCTTGGGGAGACTGGTTTTTGGATCTCGGCCACCTGGGGACCCTCTGCTTGCTGGGAAATAGGGTCGAATTGGTTCTCTTGCCACCTTTTGGGAGGGGGCTTCTGAGCATTTTCCTGAGGGGGGCCTTTTCCATTGGGGCCTCCAGTCTTTGGAGATTTATGGGTCTTTTCTTGCTTGACTTAATTCCACCCCTCCTCCTTCTCTTTCTCTGTCTCAAAATTTGTCGGGCATCCTCTAGCAAAGTGTCCATGGACATGGAATTTTCGACATTTGAAGGGAAGTTGCTCATAATCAAGTTTCTGCACATGAGACCAGCTGCCAACATTGATTTTAATGGCTTCCTGCAGACCCACCTCAAGATATACTTCTACGCAGATTCTGGTGCAGTCATATTGATCTTTTTTGTTAGCCCGATCTATGAATTTCAGGGCATTACCGATGTGCTTCAAGGAATCACAGTTCCAGCAATGAACTGGGAGATTTGGAAGTCGAACTCATACTGTGACTGCCATGGGGACATCGACAGCAGGGTCGAAGTCTGGCATCCATTTATTAAGATACAGGCCCTGAGGGCCCATGAAATAGGGTTTGTTCTGAAATATGAGGTCCTTGTCATCTTTCGAGGAGAACTCAAAGAGAAAGAAGTAAGAGGTAAGAGGTAACGTTGTGCTTGATCAGAGGATCCCAATTCTTGTTAACCCAGATCTCATTAGTTTTTGGAGACGGCCACAACCCAGTGAATTGACCAACAAGAGCATGGTCAGCTAAGGACAAAGAAAATTGAATAGGGGTCTCTGGAGGCAGTGAGATTTCCAGAATGTCATCTAATTTCTTCACAAATTTAGCTGCTTCATTCTTCTTCTTCGGGGGCAGACCAACTAGCAGCTAGTTGAAGGAATCTGCTGCAGAAGTTGGTGGAGGGGGTAGAGGCCCCTTTGGCGAGCCCTGCACCTCCATGATCGAGGCGCTAGGCAGGCCACCACTAGAGCGCAGCCTTGCTGCGCAGAGGAGCTCGAGCGTAAGCTGCAAACCCTAGCAGGAAAGTGAAAAATTTATGACACTTGTAGATGTGTTCTTATTTATTATCACATGTTGATGTATCATTGATTATAGAATATTATGGGAATTATATTCCATAAGAAAAATATTTAATTAATTTTTTTTCTTCTAAAATAACCACATAACTTACTCAAATATATTTATATAACAAATGACTATGACTATCATTGTTTGCTCGATTAGTGTCAAATACTAGCACATCCATATAAATTAAATGGCTCGTAAATTCCAATAACATCGAAATGCTTACTTCATGATATATTTCATTTAAATTAAAAAATAAAACACAATAATTATTTAAATTAATTTATGTTAAATTATTAAAATTAATTATAAGAAATTAATATATAGAATATTAGATTAGTGTTAAGTACTATCTCATCCATATAAATTAAATGGCCCTTAAATGCCAATAAACATCAAAAAATGCTTACTTCATGATATTAATATTCAAATTAAAATTTTGTATACCATATTCCAAACTAAAAATATTTAATTGTTTGATTTTTCTAGAAGAACCATGTAACTTACTCAAATAAATTTACATAACAAAGGATTATGACTATTCATATGTGCTATTAGATTAGTGTCAAATATTAGTGAATCCTTATAAATTAAATGACTGGTAAATGCCAATAAACATCAATGGATAATAAAAATCAAATCATTTATGATATATTTGATGTTACTAAAAAAAAAGCATAAAAATTAACTAAATTATTTTATTGATGGAGTTTTTTGGAGTAAAACTATGTATTTTTTGAGATTAGTCAAAGATTACACAATTCTACTAGGGAAATCTCCATCAACAATATGGATAACTTTGGAAGTATAGAATCACTTATACATTATTTTATTTTAAATTATTATTATTATTATTATTATTAATTATAAAAAAATATTATACAATTAAAAACATACAATAGGATTATTAACTATAGAGATTCACTCTCACTTTTACTAGTTCGGCCAAAAATAATAAGACTATAAAAAAGACAACCTAATGAAATATTATCTCACACATTTAGTATTTGTATTTATAGCTTAATTTTCCAACAATGTAAATGCGTGTACTTGATTAAAGAAAATTTTATCACTTTTCTTAGTAACAATATAGTTATTATTAATTACTAATACAATCATATTAGTAAATGTTGTCAATTTATAATATACGTCTTATATCTCCTTTTCTGTAACATACACCTTTAACTTCACAGGGGAAATGTAAGGAGTTAAAATTTTTTATACAGGTTAATCATCATTACATAGGATGTTTAACAGTTCACAGTGTAATTTATAAATAAGAATAGTAAACTCCTTAACCCTTAATAACTTCCATTACAGTATATTAACTTAATACTATATGATGTAACCATCCATTCATCTCATTACTCATATAGTCATCACATAATTTCCATTATGAACATCATAACAAGAAATGAATCAACCTCATCATCTGGACACAATAATCAATCACACCATTGAACACCAATATACCCTGGAAACCCCGTAGGGTGAAAACCAGCAAACGTTTAATTTTATTATTAAACGCCCGTGAGGGTGTTCAGCCCATCACTCAATGGCTTATAAGGGAGACCATCCCTTAACCATCATTTATATAATCTTACAAGGAAACATAAAATATATAGCTTTCAACCATTCAATAAATATGATACCATTTACCCTATGGTCTTCATATCTTCACATTTTAGTGGCATGGTTGTACCTACAATGGACCATCATACATTGGACCTTCCTGCAACTCGCACTCGTCTGCACGAACATTAATCATTTACCTGTCACCATGTCAAGCATAATCTTCCCTTGTACATGTAACCATCATTCCCTGCTATGATGCCTTCAACATAAATGATGTCAAGATTCATAAAGTATAAATCAATCACTATAGTAGTTTCTCCATCTACTCATGTATAATCATGACAAGAAAGTAAAGCACCTTGTCATTCTCTCTATAATAACACATACCTCATATGTGCTGGTTATAAGTCATCACAATAACTAATTGTTTCCATCGCATAAGCACACATTCCTGCAAGACAATGGCTTCATCTCCCAAGCCTTTCTTTAAAATAAATTGATACATAAGCTAAGATATTTATGCATGTGACTTACGTACATTTAATAAAAATAGCTAACCTTTAAGCTATTACCTTTAGTGCATGGAATGCAAGTTAACATAACAATTTTTTCTTCCATGCATGTGAATGCATACCAATTCCAAAAGACTCTCCCTAAAGGAGTGGCACATAACCTCCTTCAAGAGTCTTCCCAAAGAAAATCTCAATGCTAGTAAGCATGTAATCATATGTAAAAATACACAATTTATGAATATAAATACATGTCTCATTTTCAAGATTACATCAATCATATTCAATGTAGTTTTAATACTACAAGCTATCTTTCTATGTACAAATATGTATATTATTTTCAATATAAGCTAATACATATATTGCATGTATATGCAAGATCTTCCTTAAAAAGGAATTTAACATCATAATCATGTTAATATAAAATAATCTCTTAGTTTATTCATCTAAGGAATGAAACTGATTAGTTCCTTTAACCAGGAATTTATTAAATAACTTAACTTTACCAACACCATGGTAAACAATCCATAGATTTATTAATTGACTAATATTTGCAAACACCATGGTAATCTACCCATGGTTTCATGAAATAATTAATCTTTGTCAACACCATGGAAAAACTACCCATGGTTTTATAAAACTATCCATGGATTTATTGAATAACTAATCTTTACCATTGTAATATCATTACTTAATAAATCTTATTAGTATATCTTCCTAAATATTAAGATAGCTCAACATTTCTTTATAGATGCAAAGAACATGCCTTTACAACATAATGGCTATTCTTTGTGCATGCAAGAGAGATATCTCTCCCTCTTTGTGCATGCAAGAGAGATAGCTCTTCCTTTACTGTAGGAAACACACTTCCCTTCTTAGAATTCTAAGATTTAAAATAATTAGAAATCTTTAACATAATAGAAATATTTTCAAAAAAAAACAACATAGGTTCTTTTCAAAAACCCGCCAATAAGTTTCCCTTTTACCATTCTATTTCTCTAATAACATTATCTTTCCAAGAAGAGACAACAAGGATTATTTTTAGAAAATAACCACAAAATCACGTGGTTAATCATATTTTAATTTAAAAATCATTTCTATATGCATTAAATACCATGTATAGAGAATATGACAACATGCATATTTATCCAGCATGCATGAAACAAATTCACACAATAGACACATGCCTATTTTAGAGATGTAGCATAGTAAATATTAAGTAAAATCTGGCTTATGCACGGGGTACTTAAAACCTCTCTACATTATATATAACACAGTAGATTAAGTAAAATCTAGTTGTGCACATCAACAAGTAAACCTGAAAATTATTTTCAAGAAAATGATCTCTAGAAAATAAGAAACCATTACTTATCTTTTTCCCTCTTAAAGCTCCATCGTCTCTCCATGTTGTCCTAGTTCACGTGATATAATGAGAAGCTGGCTAAAGGGGAGAAATCGAACGACAACTCACTAGCTTGAAGGGTAGAACGAAGGAGACAAAGAGGAACGCAGCTCCTTCCTCCTTTGTGTGTGGTGATCAAAGTTCAAATCACCGCCTCTACATGTGTTGGGAGGCGTTCTTTCTAGCTTTTCCAACAAGCTCCTGAATAACTTTAAAAAATATAACCTCCAACTTTCCCTGCAAAGCCACAGATGCCAAAACAGATTGCAGAATCATTTAATTTTCATTGGGCAATGCAGTCCAGAGTGTGAAGTGACCACTGGCCGCGCCTTTAGATCTCTTTCCACTGTGCAAAATCCATCCATCAGAATCCGTGCTACCCTACACCGGAATAATATAATGGCGGTCCAGCCCTAACAACAGCAAGAAGAGGGCTCTCCTGGTTGCAGTGCTAGATAGTGCCATTATAAAAGAAAAGAAAACAGGAAGCACATCAAACCCTCGTGACAACCCCACCACCTCTGGAGGCTGCGGGAAACAGACAGTGTGCGTAGCACAGACTGGCGGTGGAATCCAATCGAACTTTTAGCTTCCTCCCTATCTTCCTCCATATCCCTGCTTTAACTGGATAATAATCCAACACAATATCAATCACCTATTTTTCTCAACCGATTCAAGAATTCGGTTTTCAACCAATTCTTGATTTAACTGGTTTTGTAAAACATGGTAAAAAATGTAATTTTCATTAGCTTACGTGGGCGTTACATACTCCCCCCCTTAAGAGAACACCGTCCTCGGTGTGCTTCTTTCACTGAAGTTTAAACTTATACTCATGATATAATAATATAAACAACCCGAAGGGAGTCGTTTCCCTTCACAATGAAACACTTTCGTTTCCTTAAATGTCATTATTTAAAACAATAATGTTTTAATCTATACTCATAAGCATGTATAGCACAAAGAATATTTCATTTTTATTTCTAACTTCTTGTTCCTTATTCAGCTTACCAATTACTATTGAAAGAAATGATGGCCTTTATGCAAGCTCTCATAGAATGGTTGAACACCCATCAACACTTCCTGAAAAGAGCCTGTGATGTATGACTAACAATTCTATCACATTAGTCACATAGTTTTCAAAATGAAAATATTTGAAACTATCAAGCATTCCTGCAATATCACAAATGTTTTAATCAAGTACTTCCATAAGTACTTAGAGAGAACCAATCCTCTCATCAATGCATCATGTGCACACTATCATAGCTCCTGCTAAGACATTCAAACAAGCAAATTAGTAATAATATAAATGAAATTATACATTCAATACTTCATTTTCCGAGCGCTAAGCTCTTTATACTTATCTGGAAATTTAGTCTTTCAAGCTGTGGTCCTCCCAACCATCAAGTGAGGCTATTACGTCCTCCACTTTCCCCCTAGCTCCAGAATCTGGACAGTGTCACGGGTCAACAGTGGACTCTTCTGTTGTGACATCGGTATGGCCAATCCAACACATTCTGTGTTCGGAAGAGAAACAGAGCCCGTCCAATTCTCCAATTCCAGTCATACTCAGATGTTTTTGGCTTTACAAGGGTTGCTGGAAGCTATTTTCAACTGGTCCCAACAAGCTCGAGAAAATACTCCCCCTTTACCAATTTCACAGAACGCCTACTCCTCCCCGGGGATCCAGCTTATCCTCAGAGGAGTAGGTAACTGTCTTACCAACTGTCCCCAATCACTTCCTATTCTTGGAAACAATTACCATCAGCTTAAAAATATTTTCTTTTCATTAATTAATTTCATCAATTTAAATAACTTTCTTTATCAACAGTGACGATTTAGGTTTCTCTTGTCAAATAAAAGAGAATTAAACAAATTGTCTTTAACTAGTTAATACTAGTTAGCTTTAATGAAGCTGTCACAACTTCCCCCCTGGAAGTAACATATGTATGTGTTGTACATTAAAACATGATACTTTAATGTTTACTGTTGCAATCCACATTGGAATGTTTGCGATGTGCTTTATTTTCATAGAATTTCTGTTTCTATTAAGCTACCCATGCTTACTATAAGAAACAATGCTAATTGTAAATATGTATTTCTCAAGCACATATTATCTTATGCACACATTTCCCATGCCCATAATTTTCTGTTCCAACAGACTGACATACGAAGTAATTATCACAATCACTTGTTCACAACTTTCAAATAGCTTTAGTCAAATCAATTCGTGCATATAACTTTCATTAGTTATTCATTCATAACTAGTCAATAGTTTTAATGCATCCATGACGACTCATGCAAACACTAGTCAGTCAACTAGTCATTTAGTTAAGTTTCACAACTTAACCTATGAAGAGGCTTCATTCAATTTTAATTTTAACACTCTATCATCTTAGAGTAGGACTTCCTTCATCTTTTGCATTCATGCATTAATTTCTCACACCATCACTATACACATTCATATTTTTTAAAGTAGTGCATGGTAATTTAGAAATTTTATTGCATGCAAAAACAACTACTTCTTTTCAAGCTCAAATGAAAAGTAACTATTTTTCTTTCATGCTTTTATACTTTCTTTCCTAAAGAACTAAAGCATAATACACATATTAATCTCATATGCATAACATGTACTTTTTTAAGAATTCTCTTAAATGGAAGCTAATCTCATGCAATGCCATCTATGTAACAATTCATTTTAAAGGAAATCAACATGCATATGCATAGACTTCTTAAAATAAAATACTTAATTTCATTTAAAGGACTTCTCTCCCTACTGCAATACTCATCCTCATCAAGAATTCACATTGCTCTTCCACAACAATGTTTTCTTTTAGCAGCATCGATAAGATTTTATAGCATGATTAAATAAAACCTTAATCAAAAAATAATTAATCCTTAATCGATAAATAATCACTCTTTGAGTGATCCTTTAACACCTATTCATGTGCATATATAAGATGTAAATGCAATGTCACAACATGCTTTCTTCTAACATCTCTACATTAGTGTGAGTAACTAATTATCAGTTCATGTCAAATAACTCCCACATTATTATGAAATTTTTCACACATGCACACATTTGTACCAGACAAATCACTATATCTGTTCACAAATCACTATATCTATTCAGAAATTCCTTTAATGGAAAATAACACAATGTGCATTCGCTTTACTTAAACTTTAACAAAAGAACACCACTTCAGATTTTTCTTTTGGAGCATGAAAATAGAATAAAGCTAACACATTGGCTGTTGTTCCTATGCATACAATGCATAAATATTAATTTCCCAAGAGAGTACTTAACATAATCGAGTAGGCAAACTCATGATTCCTCTTCGAGAACACATAACATATTAGGTATGCAAAACATGGTTTTATTTTCCATAAAACTAATGTAATAAAACATAAGAATACATACCTTATTCTCAAAATATTATACCCACGTTAGCCATGTATATATTTCAAGGAAACCAAAACATTACTTCAGTTTTTGTACATGTAACAAAACATCTTATCATTTCCACATATAGACTTATGTTCTTTCCGATGAAATATAATACAACTATTGCATGCAAAGAACCTTGTTCCTCTATGATTCTACATGCAAGTTGATCATACTTTGTTTCCAATAATTTATCATAGATTGCCTCTTTTATGCATAAAAACTATGCAACACTAACAAGGTTAACTTAACCTTTAACATACCTAAATCAAGAATTTTACATAATCCATCTAGCAATGTAATATATTCAAGAGGTTATTCTCTTTAGCCTTTATTTTCAAGAAAGAACTTGGATTCCTTTTCACTTAACACACAGGTGCGTAGTCCCTTTTAAAGAAAAACAAGCTTCCCATCTTTTCTTAAACAAGATATATATAAAGGCAAGCAAGTTTAATTTATTTATGTTTTACTACTATTCACACCTTTCAAGATACATACTAGTAATCTTTGCAAGAACTCACACGTGTTCTTCTCAGCAAAACTAGCATAGTAGTTTGGTCTTTTACCATGGTATATCTTTCTAAAAGATTATCATATTAGCAATGCTTTATTACTTTCCAAAAGAACTAGCACAATCTTGCATATTAAGTAAAACCACATTTTACTCTATATTTGTCTCTTTCAGTTGCAAGATTTACATGCAAGATTTATTTTCAAAATATACATATTTCTCTCAAGAAGAATCAAATGTATATTAGTTAAATTTTCAAGCACACACATGTTTCGTTTTCAAGAAATCAAATTCCCAACTCCTTTCAAGGAAACTTCAACACAACAATAGAAGTTTTACGCACATGGAAAATACATATCCTTTTTAAAGAAACTCTAACTCAACAGGAATTCAATAAATGCAATAACTAGTGTTTCAAGAAAAGAAAGATAATAATACTTATCTCTTGAAACTCTTTATTCAACCCGGATTACAATGCCTTCCTTCACATAAGTGCATTTCATCTTGGATCCCTCAATTTCTTTTCACTAAATCCCAAAGGCGCCAGTTTTTGAACCTTTAGCTCTGATACCACTTTTAACATACACCTTTAACTTCACAGGGGAAATGTAAGGAGTTAAAATTTTTTATACAGGTTAATCATCATTACATAGGATGTTTAACAGTTCACAGTGTAATTTATAAATAAGAATAGTAAACTCCTTAACCCTTAATAACTTCCATTACAGTATATTAACTTAATACTATATGATGTAACCATCCATTCATCTCATTACTCATATAGTCATCACATAATTTCCATTATGAACATCATAACAAGAAATGAATCAACCTCATCATCTGGACACAATAATCAATCACACCATTGAACACCAATATACCCTGGAAACCCCGTAGGGTGAAAACCAGCAAACGTTTAATTTTATTATTAAACGCCCGTGAGGGTGTTCAGCCCATCACTCAATGGCTTATAAGGGAGACCATCCCTTAACCATCATTTATATAATCTTACAAGGAAACATAAAATATATAGCTTTCAACCATTCAATAAATATGATACCATTTACCCTATGGTCTTCATATCTTCACATTTTAGTGGCATGGTTGTACCTACAATGGACCATCATACATTGGACCTTCCTGCAACTCGCACTCGTCTGCACGAACATTAATCATTTACCTGTCACCATGTCAAGCATAATCTTCCCTTGTACATGTAACCATCATTCCCTGCTATGATGCCTTCAACATAAATGATGTCAAGATTCATAAAGTATAAATCAATCACTATAGTAGTTTCTCCATCTACTCATGTATAATCATGACAAGAAAGTAAAGCACCTTGTCATTCTCTCTATAATAACACATACCTCATATGTGCTGGTTATAAGTCATCACAATAACTAATTGTTTCCATCGCATAAGCACACATTCCTGCAAGACAATGGCTTCATCTCCCAAGCCTTTCTTTAAAATAAATTGATACATAAGCTAAGATATTTATGCATGTGACTTACGTACATTTAATAAAAATAGCTAACCTTTAAGCTATTACCTTTAGTGCATGGAATGCAAGTTAACATAACAATTTTTTCTTCCATGCATGTGAATGCATACCAATTCCAAAAGACTCTCCCTAAAGGAGTGGCACATAACCTCCTTCAAGAGTCTTCCCAAAGAAAATCTCAATGCTAGTAAGCATGTAATCATATGTAAAAATACACAATTTATGAATATAAATACATGTCTCATTTTCAAGATTACATCAATCATATTCAATGTAGTTTTAATACTACAAGCTATCTTTCTATGTACAAATATGTATATTATTTTCAATATAAGCTAATACATATATTGCATGTATATGCAAGATCTTCCTTAAAAAGGAATTTAACATCATAATCATGTTAATATAAAATAATCTCTTAGTTTATTCATCTAAGGAATGAAACTGATTAGTTCCTTTAACCAGGAATTTATTAAATAACTTAACTTTACCAACACCATGGTAAACAATCCATAGATTTATTAATTGACTAATATTTGCAAACACCATGGTAATCTACCCATGGTTTCATGAAATAATTAATCTTTGTCAACACCATGGAAAAACTACCCATGGTTTTATAAAACTATCCATGGATTTATTGAATAACTAATCTTTACCATTGTAATATCATTACTTAATAAATCTTATTAGTATATCTTCCTAAATATTAAGATAGCTCAACATTTCTTTATAGATGCAAAGAACATGCCTTTACAACATAATGGCTATTCTTTGTGCATGCAAGAGAGATATCTCTCCCTCTTTGTGCATGCAAGAGAGATAGCTCTTCCTTTACTGTAGGAAACACACTTCCCTTCTTAGAATTCTAAGATTTAAAATAATTAGAAATCTTTAACATAATAGAAATATTTTCAAAAAAAAACAACATAGGTTCTTTTCAAAAACCCGCCAATAAGTTTCCCTTTTACCATTCTATTTCTCTAATAACATTATCTTTCCAAGAAGAGACAACAAGGATTATTTTTAGAAAATAACCACAAAATCACGTGGTTAATCATATTTTAATTTAAAAATCATTTCTATATGCATTAAATACCATGTATAGAGAATATGACAACATGCATATTTATCCAGCATGCATGAAACAAATTCACACAATAGACACATGCCTATTTTAGAGATGTAGCATAGTAAATATTAAGTAAAATCTGGCTTATGCACGGGGTACTTAAAACCTCTCTACATTATATATAACACAGTAGATTAAGTAAAATCTAGTTGTGCACATCAACAAGTAAACCTGAAAATTATTTTCAAGAAAATGATCTCTAGAAAATAAGAAACCATTACTTATCTTTTTCCCTCTTAAAGCTCCATCATCTCTCCATGTTGTCCTAGTTCACGTGATATAATCAGAATCTGGCTAAAGGGGAGAAATCACACGACAACTCACCAGCTTGAAGGGTAGAACGAAGGAGACAAAGAGGAACGCAGCTCCTTCCTCCTTTGTGTGTGGTGATCAAAGTTCAAATCACCGCCTCTACATGTGTTGGGAGGCGTTCTTTCTAGCTTTTCCAACAAGCTCCTGAATAACTTTAAAAAATATAACCTCCAACTTTCCCTGCAAAGCCACAGATGCCAAAACAGATTGCAGAATCATTTAATTTTCATTGGGCAATGCAGTCCAGAGTGTGAAGTGACCACTGGCCGTGCCTTTAGATCTCTTTCCACTGTGCAAAATCCATCCATGAGAATCCGTGCTACCCTACACCGGAATAATATAATGGCGGTCCAGCCCTAACAACAGCAAGCAGAGGGCTCTCCTGGTTGCAGTGCTAGATAATGCCATTATAAAAGAAAAGAAAACAGGAAGCACATCAAACTCTCGTGACAACCCCACCACCTCTGGAGGCTGCAGGAAACAAACAGTGTGCGTAGCACAGACTGGCGGTGGAATCCAATCGAACTTTTAGCTTCCTCCCTATCTTCCTCCATATCCCTGCTTTAACTGGATAATAATCCAACACAATATCAATCACCTATTTTTCTCAACCGATTCAAGAATTCGGTTTTCAACCAATTCTTGATTTAACTGGTTTTGTAAAACATGGTAAAATTTCTTTCTTTTAAAATTCATGATGGTGAACAACAAATGTCATTTGTTTTATTATTTGTTAATTTACATAGTAATTTTATAATTGTATTTCAAAATTTACAAAGTAATTTCGTAATTATATTAGATAAATGTGAAATAGTTATTACGGATTTAAGTATGTAAGGTAGTTAATATGTAGAGAAAACTTGGAGAATTTTCCATTTATAACCATAAAATAGATATATTAATTAAAAAAATGATTATAATCCTAGCTAATAAGAGATAAATCTATTGATCTAATTATTATTATTTGACCATATAGATTGACTTATTATCATTCATCTAAAATAATATATTGATCTAATTATTATTATTTGACAATATAAATTGACTTATCATCATTCATCTAACTAATAATTCAAGAAAAATTAATTTTAGTAATACCAAAAAACTTTGAATTTTAAATCATTGGAATATTTTATTAGTTATAAAGAAAATTGTTAACCAACTCTAAACAATTTTAATTCTAATTAAAACCCTATAATAACTAAAACGATAAAATGAGTCATTTTATTGTTATTCAATTTTATTTGTGTATTTTAAAGTTTATTGAATGCCTTAAGATTCAACTCAATAATTAAAGTTATTATCTAAATCCAATTAAAAAAAAACCATATTTATCATTAATTATTGTTATAACTATTTCTTTAAGTCAATGATATTTTAGAAATATAAAATAATATTTTTAGTTAATAAATTTATAAAATTTATTTTATTAAATTTATAATGATGTTTATATATATATTTTTAATTTTAATCTTATTATTATTAATTATTAAATAAATGATACAAATTTAATTTTAATATATTATGTTTTTACTTTTATTTTTTAATATATATTTTTCCATGAAGTCTTTGATAAATGAGCTTTCTATTAAGACACTTCATGATGTCCCTTGTTAAGGCACATCATGATGTCCACAAATATATTGGATATCATGAAGATATAGTCATGTAAAAGGTATTTTTTTTTGTTTAATATGTATTTAATTGATATATTATGTAACATTTAACCTCAAACTTTACCACATATAAAAAAAAATTACTTCTTTCCTTAAGGATTAACTATATTGAATTAACACCATGGAAATATCTAAGATCGTATGGTTTAAGCTATGTATGATTAACACATTAAATATAAATAAATAAAATTCGTTATCTCTAATCCATGATTTATTAAACTTACCTTTACACTTATATGTTCATAGCTTATACAAATTTAACTTTGGTTTAACATAGTCCGTGATCTTTGCATTTATTAAGGACCTATCTCAAGGTTTGGGTTGAAGTGCCTGTACTGGTCATGTCCAACGGTTTAATGCACTTGCTAATTGTGAGATTTTCATGTGATATGGTTTATGGTTTCGATGGCCACTTGCCCCATCGCCCACTGTTGGATGTCATCGTGGGTCTACGACAAAGTTTATGGTCGGGAAAACCCTCGATAATACCCCACAACCCTAATCTCTCGTCTCATTTCTTCACCGACTAGGCGTCAGCCAGGTCTACAAGTTCATTCCTCCGAGAGAACTGTTAAAACTATTGGGCTCCGGCTAGCACCATAACCAGCTGCGTTTGTGTGCTTGCAAGGTTTTAATTTCGCCTCGGTTATTAATCAAGAATGGTTCGAAACCCTGTGGAAGAACTGTGAAGACTCTTCCAGCCACCGTTGCTGTCTCGGAACCTTGCCAGTCCATTTGTATTCTGAAACTCAGGTAATCCCTCCCTTGGCTTGAAAACGTGGTCTTAGTTTTCTATTTATTTTCCTTTAACAAATCCATTTGATTCATGGGTTGCCATTTTTAATTAGCTTACCCCTCATTCTTATTCTATTTTATTTATTTTTCTAGCTCGACATTTGTTATATCACTCAGAGGCTCGTCGTTACAGGTAAATAAGTTTATCGAGATTTTCGCTCTCAGTGATCCCTTCAATTTATTTTCCACTTAAAACATGGTATCGTACTTAACAATCCGGGTATTCTTTTTTTATTTTGCAGGTACCGTCTTGGATATCAGGTCAGAACTTTGTTTTATCAAGTCATTATGCTATGGATTCTCTTCTGCTAACCGCACCTCTACTCCTCCAGGTGTTCCAATATCGAGCCAAATGGGTTCACAAACTGTTCTTCATCACGTGCTTAATCTTAATGCTCTAGGCTTATGCCTTCAAGTCTACCATGTTGTCGTCTGCATAGTGCTTAGTCATTTTCACAATGTTTTTCTTTTTAGGTTATGAGAGTCAAGTATGCTTAATTCCTGCACTTAGAAGAAAACTATGTTTCAGTCAATATATTGTGTTTTCATGATGTTTAAGGTTGGTGAGGAGAGGAATTTCTCTAGACCTATATTTTAGGTCTCAGTGAAACTTCCCAACCCAGATTTTGATTTATATAATTTATAAATGTAACCTATGTAAGAACAAGTTCTATTTTTCTCCTTAGATAGTACCCTATGGGGTTTTTCCATTTAATTCTCATGCTGGAAATTATAAAAATGTTCTTACTAATTTTTAAAGGTCATGCTCCCATTTACGGTTTACATTTATTCAGTTTATGTTTTCGTTTAATATAATTTACCTTGTTAACTGTTCTAATTGATTATCTCCGAGCCTAGGGATGGTTCTTGGATTCTTATACCATACTGATTCTTTGCCAGTGTACATTAATTCCTTTTATTTATGTTCATACGGTTATTGGTCCATTCTTTAGTTTCGGGGTCAAAACTCTTTAACACTGCATAGTTGTATTATTTTGTTCATTAATTTTCACTGAAAACAAGAATTTTACATATATGGTTAAGGTGACCGGACCACCTCTACAATATTGTCCGAGTATAGCTCAATTTGGAGTACCGACGCTTTCCGTTTGGAGGTTCTCCCTTCGTGGCCAGAACCAACAATTCACTCCTTATTTATTTAAATTAATATGGCTCAGAAGTTTAAACTAGTTGCCTCAAGTTTCACTATGCTATTCCTGTGTACTTAAATTTAGCATAATTTTAATCATTGTAATGTAATACTCTAGCAGTTTACTGTTTTCAAAAACAATATCACATAGTTACTATTGTTGTTACTCCTGGTAACCATATACAGTATTTTTTTTTTCATCATGTAATAATTTTCTTTACAGTCTTTCCTATCGGAATTCAAAGCTAATTTACAGACTCTACTTAACATTTTTATAGAATTCTTAAATATTAGCCATTTCGAAATTACTTAAATAATTTCATTCCTTCCATATAATTACCATACATAGAATTATTTCTTTGTTCTATTCTACACATACCTGTATACAGGTTTCATAATATTTCCCTTATAATTTACTGAAATGCACTGTTACTTATATGTATGTGCAACTTGCCACTTGCTCATGATGTCCACCCAAACTTCATGAGAGGCGATTACATCCTTATCTTTCCCTCATGCTCCATACCTAAGAGGTATAGGTTGATAGTATTTTTTGCTGTGACCTCAGGACCACAAGTCCAGTCAGTACTAGAAAATTTTAGGAACGCTGAGTGGTTTCCACTGGTCTCTACCAGTTCAGGAAATTTCCTCACTCTCTTCCTTAGTTTCTGAACAGAACCCCTATTCCTGACTGGGATAAATCCCTTATCCTCAGAGGAGGAGGTAACTGTTCAAACTGTCCAACCACCTTTCAGTTCTTGGAATAATTTTACCATCAGTCTTTTTAATTTTTATGGAACTACTTTCCATAATAAATTTTATTTCCAAATAATAAAACAAATAAATTTTTCCATAAATAATAATTGTTATAGTCTTCTCTTTTTAAAAATAATAACTAAAATGTCATATTACTAGTTAACAACTAGTTAATGCCAAATTCAGTTGTTACAACTTCCCCCCTGGAAGTAACATCGTCCTTGGTGTTTCACTCCAGCTCAGGAAAAAGCTCTGGGTAAGCCTCACGTACAAATCCCTTGTCTTCGCAAGTAGGCTCATCCAGGTTGAAGTGCTTCCACTACACTTTAACCTAGGTGATGACTCACTTCCCGAGCATGATTTCTCTCTTGTCGAGTATACGTTGAGGCTCAACTAGAAACTCGTCGTCCGACTCTACCTGCAAACAACAAAGTTTTTTTGTCAAATTCACATAAAATTCATTCTTCAAGTTAGGATTTTTCTAACTCTATCCTACCTGAATGTTCTGCCAATGGATTACATGTTTTGGATCATGTACATATCGCTTTAGCAAGGACACACGAAAAAAATTGTGCACCCGAATTTGGTTGGGTAAGAGCAATTGATATGCCATAGGTCCACACTTTCCAATACTTGGACGGGCCCACAGAACTTAGGGGCTAACTTGGCACAAGAGGCTCATCTCAAGGTGCTCTTCTTAGGTTTGGTCCTCACAAACACATGGTCACCCACCTCGAATACTTGATAAGTCATTTTTTTATCTGCGTATATCTTCTGCTGATCTTGTGCAGCTTTCAGGTTTTTCCCGATCTTCTTTACCTTCGATTCCATTTCAGCCAACATCTCTAGTCCAAGTGTTAGTCTCATGTCGGGGCTACTCCAATTTATGGGAGTGCGATATTGCCTCCCATATAGAGGTTCGAAAGGACTCATCTTAAGGAACTCCTGATAACCATTTTTGTAAGAAAACTCAACTAGGTGTAAATAATCTTCCCATTTAGTTGGTTGCTGCATCACGTACATGCGTAGCATGTCTTCCAAAACTTGATTTACTCGTTCTATTTGACCATCCGTCTGGGGATGATAAACAGTGATGAAGTTTATTTGGGTCCCCAGAACTATAAACAAAGTTTTCCAGAATGTTGAAGTAAACTTCACATCTTTGTTCGAAATAATAATCTTTGGAATGTCGTGCAATCTGAAATTTCCCTCATAAAAATATCTGCTATCTACACAAAATTCTAAGTACACTGTACAGGTATAAAATGTGTAGACTTACTCAACCTATCAATCATCACCATAATAGAGTCATTGCACCTTTTTTATCGTGGTAAACCCATAATGAAGTCTAGGGATATGACTTCCCACTTCCATTCAGGTACTGGTATGGGCTGTAACAATCCTGCCAGATGTCGATGCTCCACCTTGACCTGTCACTAGCACATTTGGCCCAATTTCCGACGGCCAAAATTTCTCTCTTGCAACACATAGGTGTCCCAAGAGCGACGTTTTGAGGCGGGGAAAAATGTGGTTTCTCCTCACGTTAGACTTTCGACACTTAACCTAAACATTAGTATAGCGACGCTAACTCCGAAGTTTTAAATTGGTGTCACACTTTCGATGTTAATTTAAGTGTCGTAGTTCTGATGGGATAAAGTGTTACTAGTCCGACACCCTCAAACGTTTCAAGTCCTTGCCTCCAAAAGTCACTAATTTGATGCCTCTGAACGTCGTTATTCTGACGCCGCCAAAAGGTGGTCCTCTGCATCGAAATACCGACGGAACGAACATTTTGAAAAAAAATATATTCGTCGCTACAGTGACATCACTACAACGTTGGAAGACGGACGAAATTGTAAATTATCATAAAATGGAACATCGGTAGAGTGTTGGAGCTAAAATTCAACGTCGATATGCCGACAGTAACAAACCTTTATTTAAAATAATAAAACGTTGGTATTCGAGTCAAATTTCGAGTCAACTGGAAGCAACACATGGTAACAGGTGCACTAGTGGCAACAAATATGGGATAGGTCTGGAATCACAAATATCCATCAAATCACAAATTAATTCATTTGAAAAATGATAGCATAACACTAAGAATAAACATTTAGAACATAAAAGTACGCTTCATGCCACACCAATCTGCAGCACACAACTTTAAGATTTCAGCAACAAATAAGTTAGCATACAACTTCAAGATTTCAGAAACAAATAAGTGACAGTGGAACATCATAAACAAGAAACATATTCTGAAGGGGCAGCATTGCATAGCTGCATATAGAATTGAAATAATTAAAGATGTTTGCATATGAAAGTTGCTTAGAAACTTGCCCCTGGTACAAGGAACACCATTGCAATCCAAACCATGCTCCCCATCCTAAATAGGAACACCATTGCAATCAAAATGATTTCCCACGAAAATACATTCCAATTCCCTGGTTGATGGGAACACCTTTGCAATCCAAACAATTTCCCACAAAATACATTCCAATTCCCTAGTTGTCTTGTTACATTTTTTTTCAATAAAATGCATATTCCAGGAAATCCATCTGGTATTTCCCTAACATGGGATACACACATCTTAGAAGAATTCTAAAACCGCATTGTAGTTTTTTTCCCTGCAAAATCCATTCCAAAGCCCTTCGTTACCTTGTTATATATGGTTGAACCAGTCCTGCCTGGTAGTTGAAATTACATTATGCCTGATAGTTCAAATTGCATTTAATTGTAGGTGAAACATGCAGTTACAGGGTTACCATTTTAAGGTAAATGAAACGACATTTGGCATTAGCACTTCACTTAAGATAGTATAGGTTATACCGAGCTCTGTAGAAAATACCTTATAATAAGCTCAAAGAGACAAAAAGATAGATCATAAAAAGCAATCTACGACAAGCTAGATAATTAAAAATTTGGCCTGTCTGCATGCCAGGCAGGATGTCAAAAAAGGGCCGGTCACGTAAGAGTCATCGATAAAGATGAAGAATGATATCCCTAATAGCCAGACAAAGTTCAGTTATGGATAATAACCCGAAGGGCCAGTCCAAGTTCAATTTACCTTACTAGTCCACACTACTAGTTGATTTTGGTTGTAGCTAAATTCAATGTTGAGACAAGCCATTATTTTTGCATATTAAAAATTGATAAAAATATCTATGCATATTAAGTTGTCCACTGTCTTTTTCTATGTTATCCTCTATAGTGTGTTTCACATGAAATTTAGGTTAGGAACTAGGCTACAAGGTCAATAGCATCAAATTATACTATCAAAATTGTAGATACCCTTCCGTCGTTGGAGTTGCAACAATGAGCTTAATCATTGAAAAGACATATGGCCATGCCCCCAGATGAGACCTATTAAAATCAACACAATTTCATGTAAATTTTTTTGATTGAGATCAGATTCATGAACATACCATAGTCAGTTGTAAACCATTTTCTCTCCATGAGGAGGAGACGTCGCCTATCTTTATCCATGAGCCATACAAAAAATAGAGTCATGATTACCTGTACAATAAAGTAATTAACATCCCTCAAACACAAAAATTTGACTCTAATACTTAGGATAGAAAACCAACAACTTGGATTTTTCATCATAGCCTTAAAAAATTAGTGGAGCTCTACAAGACTAAAAGAGAAAACCTGGATGGCACCAAGTCCAAGTGATGCAGCATTGGAAGATGAAATTCCTATAAATGTTCAAGATAAAGAGTTAATTCAAATTTCAAACATTACTGAAGCTAATCTAAAGATGTTGATATTAACTTCTTGAGTTTGATATATATATTTCCTGAAATAAAGGTTTTTTATTTTCCTTGCATTAACCTTTACTGTGAGAAGTTCCTAAAAAATCCACAAATCCAACACATTTTTTCAAACTGCTACTATAAAACAGAAAGAAACCCACAACTTGATAAACAACAACAATATGGAGAAACCTATGTCAGATGAGAACTCACCTGCAGATTTGAAAATGTTACTGTTGTAAAAAATGATACCATTAATTCCACTTAATTGTTACAAAAGGAACAGTCCAATGGAAATATGTGATATCCCACTTAGATGCACTAATGTCAATATAGAAAACTATAGTTCATTCTCATTTCAGAATAAAAAATATGCCTCCACCTAATAGCTACTAATGAGAATGATGATCTTACAAGGGGTTGAGCTCTACGCATTAAAAGAACAGGCCTTACTTTATATCTTACTAACTCAATTCCTTCAAACTCGTTAGATAACCGAGTGAAAATTTAACCCAAACAGTTAAAATAAACTCAGTGGTCCCTACTTGTATTAGCCAAATTTCAAGTACATGTTGGGTGAATTTCACCTACCACACTATAGTAGTGAGTGTACATGGAAACAATGTATTTGGAAAGAGTATACATAAAACATCCATAGGAAAATTTTATTCCCATTTATTATGAAATGAATAAGGTTCAGGAAGATTGCAGGTTCTGTGCACAGTTCCTTAGCAGAACTCCTTTGACAAACACAAATCCCAAAGTTGTCAGACACTTTTATTTTGAAAAAAATATATTTGAAAATGTGAAAAATAGATTGGATCCTAGATGGAAACATGAATCCTAAGCATTGAGATTAATGTCCAGTGGAGAGTGTCCACCAATTTAGGAAATTATTATTCTAAAGCACCCCTTAAAGGCCACATCCACACCACAAATAAAATCATGTAGTCACATAGTTGAAGAGTCTAATTCAGAAGGGAAGATTTAGCTTAGGGAGATATCCTTGAATAAGAAAAATAAGAGAGATCAATCTTCTTGCCTTTAATGCTCAAATTTTCGAGAAATGAACAATATGGAAAAACAAAAAAGATTCCTAGCCATCAAGTCAATCACATGATCAAGACTATATTGAAAAAAATGTACAAAATTTCCTAGCAAAGAACAATATGGAGACTATATTGAAAAATGTACAAACTTTCCTAGCAAAAAAAAAAAGATTCCTAGCCATCAAGTCAATCAAATTATCGAGAATATGTTGGAGACATCTCAAAACATCATAGAAGAAGCCTAAGGAATGGAAAGAATTATGTCAACATACTTTGTGGATTGAAAAGTTACGATACACTCATCTCAGTACCTCTAAATTGGAACAAGTTTTCTGGGTGTTCTTTACAAGATAAATTGCTACACGAGAAAGAAAAGGAAAATCATCAGTGAGGATAATTTTAGTAAAATTATTTTCAGTTCTATCACAATCCTACAAATGCCAAGTATTTTACCTTCTTTGTCCTGTTTTTCATAATGGCATTGAATGGAACAACAAAATGTTTCAGTACTTTATTATGCTGGATTAGAATAAATTTGATCTATTAAATTGAAAAATATACTGATGAAATGCAGGGACAAACATGTTTTTCTTCATTACTGTTCCTATCGTTACTTTTTTCTAGATCAAGATACGTATATTGGGTAGGTCCCATAAACAAGAAAAATACAGATATAAGTGGATCTTCCCTCATTATTCATTGTCTAAATATCTGGTTAACCCCTCTTTAAACATTTTAATACCCATTATGCTATCCCTGTATACCAGAAGTAGAAATGTTTGATGGATATGAAAAATATGTATTATGGATCAAATTTTTCATCTTGCTGATAACATAGCAGATAACTACATATTACAACTGAATATTTGTATGCATATTCATTGTTGAACATATTTACTCGGAAGTGTATGTTACCTTGGAAGTATTCAATAGTTGTGAAGTTTCACCCCTGCATTTTTTTTCAAAATTATCATACTTATCTGCTAATGATGGGAAGGGACTAGCTGCATGTGAAGGTCCCTGCCATTGTTAAGAAGGATTCGATCAAATTTTTCCATCGTACTGATGTGTTAATATATGCTTCAATACTTTCTCAACAAACAAATATACATAAACGATGTCTCCATCACTGGAACATGTAACTAACCTTCATCTTTGGATTATTTATAACTTTAATCTGCTTTTGTTTCTGTAAATATTTTTTATTACCACCGAAAGAGAAGTTTGGACTCATAAAATTGAAATAATCTTGTAGCTTTCAAGGTCGAAAATTGAGAACAATGCTACATTCACTTATCTACAAATTTAGTGAATTTTCAGACCTCATACTAACTGCAATAATGAAAAATATCACACCTCAATAGCTTTCAAATTTTTTGAGACTCTACTATCCTTGGGTATTTTGAAGGTCACACCATTGCATTCAACTTCTAAGACTGTATTGCCTGCATCTTGATGTTCATGTATGCCAAGGTCAAGAAAAATTTATGCCACATTTATTTTTAAGAAAGTTCTGTCTATATTACACACACAGTAATCCCAAAATTTTCAGACACTTAGATTTTGAAAAAATATATATTTGAAAATGTGAAAAATGGATTGGATCCTAGAGGGGAAAATGAATCGTGAGCATTGAGATTAATGTCCAGTGGAGAGTGTCCACTAATTTAGGAAAATATTATTCTAAAGCATCCCTTAAAGGCCACATCCACACCACAAATAAAATCATGTAGTCACATAATTGAAGAGTCTAATTCAAAAGGGAAGATTTAGCTTAGGGAGGTATCCTTGAATAAGAAAAATAAGACAGATCAATATTCTTGCCTTTAATGCTGAAATTTTCCAGAAATGAACAATATGGAAAAACAAAAAGGATTCCTAGCCATCAAGTCAATCACATGATCAAGGCTATATTGAAAAAAATGTACAAACTTTCCTAGCAAAGAACAATGTGGAAAGGAAAAAAGATTCCTAGCCATCAAGTCAATCACATGATCGAGAATATGCTGGAGAAATCTCAAAACATCATAGAATAAGCATAAGGAATGGAAAGAATTATGTCAACATACTTTGTGGATTGACAAGTTACCATACATTTATCTCAGTACCTCTAAATTGGAACAAGTTTTTTGGGTGTTCTTTACAAGAGAAATTGCTACACGAGAAAGCAAAGGAAAATCATCAGTGAGGATAATTTTAGTACAATTATTTTCAGTTCTATCACAATCTTGCAAATGCCAAGTATTTTACCTTCTTTTTCCAGTTTTTCATAATGGAATTGAATGGAACAACACAATGTTTAAGTAATTTATTATATTGGATTAGAATAAATTTGATCTATTAAATTGAAAAATATACTGATAAAATGCAGGGACACACATGTTTTTCTTCATTACTATTCCTATCTTTACTTTTTCCAGATCAAGATACATATACTGGGTAGGTCCCATAAACAAGAAAAATATAGATATAAGTGGATCTTCCCTCATTATTCATTGTCTAAATATCTGGTTAACCCATCTTTAAACATTTTAATACCCATTATGATATCCTTGTATATCAGAAGTAGAAATGTTTGATGGGTATGAAAAATATGTATTATGGATCAAATTGTTTGTCTTGCTGATAACATAGCAGATAACTGAGTATTACAATAGAGCAACTAATTTTTCTGACAGAGCAATTAATGGTGAATCTGTATTGTGATTGAAGCCTGTCCTTGAGAATCTTGTCTACAAACTGAGGTAAATCATGTTGCAGAAGTAAGATTTGGTATACCTTGTGCAAGTTTGAAATTTAACAATGGATCTGAAGGGTATGTCTACAGCCCTCCTGTAGGACATATTTTTTGTATAGTGGTGGCATAAATAGTATCCTTGTAAATTTATGAAGCTTATGCTTGTGCTACAATTCTAAGAAAAACTCTGATAATTTCCAGCAACCTTTATCTGAAGAATACAATATTGAAATTAAAGGTTTGAAGATTGCTAAAGCACAAACTTATGATCCCACTAAATTCAGTGTATTTTTATCTCCCTCACTATTAGTTGTCATGGATAGAGAAGGGTTTAAATCTTCAAAAATAAGAAGGTACTAGTGTATGTGGAGCAGAACGTTAAAGATATCAAGGGTTTAATTCTGAAGCATATGCTTGTGCTACAATTCTGAGAAAAAATATAATTAACTAACTGTAAGAGAAATACTGATTCACCCCTTCTCAGTGTTTCCAACATAGTAATACAATCTTGGAGGAAGATAGTAATACAATTCTTGGAGGAAGATCCTCTCATATAGCTATAGAGGGATGGCCTCCACGAGACGTTTATCCAACTCGACTTCAACACAAATACAAGACACAAAAATTGACATCCCTTGTGTTCTACCACTTCAAGTAACTTCCCAAAGTCACCATCGATATCCTTTAGAATAGCCTTGTCCCAAAAGATCAAAAAAAAGGGGGATGCAAACCCATAACAAAACAAGGAGAATTCCTCCATTGGATTGAAGTGTAGAGACCAAGGATTTAGATACAGGGCAGCAGTGCCTGGAATCCCGTAAAATAGGGAACTGAGCAAAATATTAAATCCTAATATTCTTTAGATATGAACAAGAAAGAAAAAAACACCTCTTCAAAGTGAAAAAATAGAGAGTTGTCCATTAGCACCTTGATGTGAAGAATATTTTTACAAATCATCACGGGTTTTTTTTTTTTCAAAAAACACAAGGGCATTGAATATGAAATTAACCCAAAATTTTCCTTGAAACTCCAACAACTAGAGGGACATGATTACATCACTATAGCTAGAGGCCTCATCATTTAATAAAATGAAGAAGTTATCAATAGGGTCCCCACACTTCCCATGGGAATAAGATGGAGAAAAGAGGAAATAACTAAGGCCATTACAACAAATAAAAGCTTATTTATTGAATATGAACCCATAGAAGATAAAAATGAAGAAGGCAAAGTTTGAATTATCCTTGGGATGAAGTATCCTAAAAATATATATCATGTGAAGGGAGACTTAGTATTTTTTATGGATACCAATTGAGGTTTCTCTATAAAATAAGATTCTAAATGGAATTTCTTATGCAAGAAAGGATAAGCATCCCTCATTTCCTTCTTCAGTAAATAAAGGAAATTAGCCTAAGGGTAAAATGAGGAAAGGACAAGTACTTAGCACACCATGGGCTAATAAAATTAATAGTCATGGATGCGTTATAGTTTATCCAAAAACTTATTCCTTGGGTTGATTTTATAGATATGGATAGAGAGGCCTTCTTAGAGATTCAAGCCTAAGATGAGCTAGAACTAGAAGGAGAAGCAACAAAAGGGGAGTCTAAAGAAGAGGAAGATAAAATTAAAGAAGAAGAATCAAAAGGAAAATTAGAAGAAGTGGAGAAGGAAAAAGAAAATACAAAGACACAAACTGAGGTAGAAACAATGACAAAATTTCCTAAAGAGGAGCTAGCCAATCTTGAGTAACAAAAATAGGACAAAATATCCAAGAGGCCACATGAACATCATCTAGGACACCAAAGAAAAGGACAATGGAGGAGAAAGAAAGCACTATATAGGGGAACATAGAAGAGGAAATTATTTCTACGCTAGTAGGATTAAGTACCCCAACCAAACCTCAAGGAAGGAAATAAAATAAATCCCTCACATACTTTAAGACCATAAAGAGTAACAAGATAAAATAAGGGAAGCCTCAACCTCCTTCTCCAACACCCATCACTATTAAGGGATTATTCAGTTGTCAAAAGGAGTAATATAAGAAACAAAATAGACAATAAGTGCAACTAAACTCCAATAAAATCAAGTGAAAACAACCACATATCTAACAAAGAAGGCTACGTATCAAGGAAACCAATATTTCAGGAAAATCCATTAAGCTATAGGAAGGAACTATAGAGCCAGAGAAAAAAATTGTGAGGCTACCGGAATAGGATCCCAAATTATAGGATCTAGACTACCCGCCATATCATGGATATTACTATGCCTATATTCAGGCACGAAAGATACTCCCTACTTACTTTGTAGTCCAACTATTCTTTGAATTAGAAAAGGAAAGGGTTAGGACTCATAGATGGATTCAAATTTCCAAATAAAAAAGGGTTAAAGATGTGGGTATTATAGAGGAGAAAATGAAGGATATGGGCTAAGAGATGGTTGCTAGGGTGCATTCCTAATCTTGCAGGGTTGGCACAAAATTGTGAGGTGAAGTGTAAAAGCCAAGATTTTAGCTAGATGTTTTTGAATATTCTTTTCATTGTCATATTGAAAATGTGTGAGATATCTCTTCACCCACTTCTATGTCAATTGGTTACCATTTTTCTTTTAGGTCTTTAAAGCAGCAAGCTTAGTTATCGCTGATGCAAGTATAATAAAGGATAAACAATTCCAGTTAATCATGTACAAAATCATGTTTTTCTATGTTAATGTGCAATACTGATTTCATTATTTGGTGTATGGCTTCTAAGAAAATAGTCAAGAAAGAAACAAGCACATTTTCAGATTGATGATATTAAATATTGTCTCCTTTGCAGTGTCACGACTGAGAAGTGGATTCCAATACAAGAAGTACCTAAATTGAACCTTAAAGAATACTTAAAGGTAAATAAGAGGAAAGGGTACACAGTTTTGGGATTAGAGCAGACGGCAAACAGTATACTACTTAATAAGCAGATTTAACATAAAAGGCCTAACCTCATTGGAAAATAAGTTCTTTGACATATGAAAAAGTATCTAGCACCCATCAAGCACAACTGAATATCACAACCATCAAGTAATACCAAGTGACATATCATTGATTTCTGATACTCTGTTGAGTATCAGTTATTACCTTGGAGCAATGCCACATCGAATTATAGAAGGATTGCATTTATCCAACATTCTTTAGATCAATATCCTTTCAATAACCATCTATCAGATTTGAAAAGTCTTCTTTAGCACTATGATCTATATCAATAGAGAAAGGTACATCACATCACTATGATTTAACTTATAGGCTCAACCTAACTAGTAAATAATTTCTTTGGCATAAAAAAAAGTATCTAGTACCTATCAAGCACAACTGATTATCATTGATCATTGAGTACTACCAGGTTATATACCACTAGCTGCTACTAAGTACCGCAGAATCAAAGATATCACCAAATCTATTGACTATCAATTATTACCCTGCAACAATGTACACCAGAATATAGAGGGTTTTCATTAGAGCAAGACAAGCATGCAATTAGGACTAAGGAGCAAAAAAAAACCCCATAGCAACCAACTACATTAATTGTTTCCTTTTGAAAACTAATGTCTCCTTGGAGCCCCTTATATCCAAGAGAAAGACTATAAAGTGGCAGTGACCCACTTCCTAAGACAAGCACTTGAATGAATACTCTTGATTCTCTGAAATGACTACTCTCGGCCTTGTGGTGGAATATTAAATCAATCGAGAGATATTTTGGAATGATTTACATCTTTTTTTGCTCATTAATCTTTCTTTCGTTAATATTTATTCTATCCAAAACACTCCTCAACCTCTTTGGTGAATGATATTCCTTTATTTGCAAACCATGTGACAAGGTATGCCACCTTCTTTGGCATGCTTGTAGGCTCTCATCTCCCAACAATCTAAAGGTATCTTCAAAATGAAGTTTTTCCCACTCCTATTTTTTTTTTTGTAGATAGTTTGTAGAAATTAGTATACACTAAGCATGCATACATCTAGATTCCCCTGATCTCACAATATTTAAATTCTTGAAAAATACATAATCATTCCATTGTTAATATTTTGCAGAAAATTAATTGCAAACACATGTGAAGCATAAATAAAAACAGTCGCACATAACACAATTGTTTAATGGGAAACCCTGAAGATGAAAACCCCAAATATCATATATTATGTATCATGGAGATCATGTAACAATCACATACAAATCTTAGTACATCAAGCTCTTAGTACAATCAATCGTCACACACTAATCAGAAGAAATCTGTAAATCCATGCACCGATTTCTTGCCACCTGATAGCCTACCTCCACTGTGCAATCCCTGCTAAAGAATAGCTCTGAATGAATTTGAATTACCCTTGCCTTGACTCGCAATACTCATTGGCAACTCCAATGTTTGTGTGATGTAATCAATGCATCACTATAGTCACAACAGATAGTCTATCTTGCCCTTTCACCTATCTCTCCACTAGGTCTCCACTGGAACTGACGTGCACTATAGTTAACTGCTGTATTTTTTAGTTGATTAATGAGTTATTATTTGTGAATAAATTAACTAATTAGTTCACTCCACTCTCACTAGTGTATCATTCAGTTAGACTAGTTACAACTAGCTCAACTGAGTTTAACTTCATTAACTGAGTTAAAATGAATAACAACTCCATGAACTACTCTTCCAACTTTGTCATAACTTTTCCACTTTAGTTCTAACTGAGTCCTCCATGCATGAACCACCACTAAACCCTATGAATTGCATAATTCCTTCAGCCCACTGATTAGCCAAATCTGTTCACTAAAATTACGTGCTTCAAGAGAATAAGTTGTTGTTTATTGTTGGATTATTATTAAGAGAAAATAATAATCGAAACTTCTATTTTTAGATCGACGATCTATAAATAGACTTCACCCAATATTCTAAAAATAGAATTTCATCTATTTTTCCAACTTTATCAACCATCCACAAATAGCATCTTGAAAATTATGAAATATGATCACCATGTCTAAAAATAGACTTGCGCCAAAAATATCCTATGGGCCCACTTAGTGAAGGAGACACTTTTCACTAAGCTCATCATCTTGTTGAATCTCAACACTCCCTCTCAAAAAGATAGGGATTATCCTTCACAACGATATTGCCTCTATCGTATTCGAATTTGCTCTTGGTGAGTGCCTTCGTCAAAATATCTACATCCTGATCTTCCGTAGGAATGCACTAAAGCAACATGATCTTCCACTGCACACAATCTCTGATATGATGATACCAAATATAAATATGTTTAGATCTATCATGAAACACAAGATTAATCGAGAGTTTAATGCAACTCTGATTATCACAATGTATCACTGTAGGATCTAAATGTGAACCGAACAAACCAACCAGGATCTTCCTCATCTAGATAGCCTCACATGCAGCTTGATTTGCAGCCATGTATTCTAATTAGGTTGAACTGAGTGCGACGGATCTTTGTTTCCTGCTGTACCAAGAAACTGTCGTAGATCCAATACTAAAAATCCTTCTTGATGTGCTCTTTCTGTCTGTTGGGCTGCTTGCCCTATCTACATTCGTGAAGCCATGCAAATTCACCTCATCCATATATCTGTACCATAAGCCATACTCAGATGTGCCCCTAAGATATCTCAGGACATGCTTGCCTACCTTACAAAATAGTTTGGTAGGCTTAACCAATGCTTGTGAAAGCTAGTTCGCCGCATAGCATATGTCTGGTCTTGTATTAACTAAATACATGAGCGAACCCACCAACTGTCGCTAAACAGTGGCATCCACTACCTCTGTCGATGTAGCATCCTCTTTCCTCCAATTTCCTAGAAGAGGAGTGTCGACAGGCTTGCAGCCTTTCATGTGAAACCTCTCCAGTATCTCCTGGGCATACTTTCCTTGAGACAAAAATAGTTCACCTTCTGCTGCTATATTTCCAATCCAAGGAAATAATGAAGGAGGCCCAAATCCTTCATCTCAAACTCCTTTGCAAGATCTTCGTTGCATGAGTGTATCAACTACTCATCACCCATTATTATTAAATCATCGACATAAAGAACAATGATTAAAATCTTACCCTCCACCACAATTTGGTACAGGTTTGCATCTACCTCACTCTTGGTGAATCCAAGTCCAATGAAATAGTTGTCGATCCATGTGTACCAAGCACGTGGTTCTTGCTTCATCCCATACAATGCTCTTTTGAGTCTGCACACATGCGACTCGCTGCTGAAGATCTCAAATCCTTCAGGCTGCTCAATGTACACCTCTTCCTCAATGATCCCATTAAGAAACACAGTCTTCACATCCATCTGATGAATTTTCCAACCCATCTGCACTGAGAGAGAAAGGATGGTCCATATGGAAGAATACCGTGGAAAATGTGCAAAGGTTTCTTCATAATCAATCCCCTCAATCTATGAGAAGCCTTGGGAAAAAAATCTTGCCTTATGCTTCTTGATGCTCCCATCAGCAGCTTTCTTTACCTTGTAGATTCATCTTGATCCTACAACTGATTTTCCCACCAGCCTTGGAATAATCTCCCAAGCGCTATTTCTGAAAATGGAGTCATAATCCTCCACCATGGCATCTACCCATGTGGGCTCCTGCACTGCTTCTTCAAAAGAAGATGGCTCTATCACAATACACTTTCTCATAAGAGCCATGTATCCAGTAAATTGGTTAGGTGACTGTCTCTATCTACACTGTGATGTAGGGACTCATGCATTCTGTGCCGCATCAAGCTTCAGTATCTCACCTTCTATGGTACGCTTTCTGCCTTTTCTAATGTTTGGTTCTGCATGAGTGGACTCCTCCACTCCATGAATCTCCTCCTATGGCTAATCCACATCTAGAGGCTCATATTTGAGAACAAGAAGTTCCTCCTCTGCATGCAAGTGTAGCTCCCTCTCAAGTGACAAATTCATGGCTTTCAACTCACTGAATTTTATATCTCGTCGCACTACAGTCATTCGAATTTTTGGAAAATACACACGATAATTATGGGGTGTTTCCGTGTACCCCACAAATATCCCAACTTCTGCATTCGGCTCTAGCTTCTTCCTGGTGTCCTTTGTCACATGAATGTAAACAGATGAGTAAAAAATATTCAAATGAGAAATATCATACTTCTTACTAGTAAAAGCTTCTTCAGGTGTACTCATGCCAAGTACTCTATGAGGACAAAGATTTTTCACATAAATCGCAGTGTTGCATGCTTCCACCCACAAGTGCAATGGTAGGCCCTGGTCATGCAGCATCGCTCGTGTAGCAGCCATGATCATTTTGTTCTTCCTCTGAGTGACCCAATTCTGCTATGGTTATGAGGTGCTATGAGTTCTCTTCGAATTCCTTCTTTGCTACAGAAGTATTTGAATTCACCCGAGATGTATTCACCACTTTTATCACTCCGTAGAGCTTTCACTTGCTTCCCCGACTTCTTCTCCACCAATGCTTTAAACTCACAGAAATTTCAGAATGTTTTTCTCTTCTTATGCGTGGATAAGATCTAGCATCTACGAGAATATCATCAAAAAATATAACATAATACCTGTGTTTTTCTATTGAAGCAACCGAGAAAGGTCCACACACGTCTGTGTGAATTCTCTCTAGGATCACCGAAGCACGGTTCTCCTTCTCATGAAAGTTGGTCTTCACAAACTTACCCATAGTACATCCCTTGCACTGATCTGACTACGCAAGAGTACCCTTGGGAATTCAAGTATAAATCTTCTGCAAAATATTCAAAGCGCCATGGTGAAGATGGCCCAATCTCCTGTGCCATAATTCACCCTCATCCCGACTCACCACTTCTTCTGCTTTGCCCACCATTGCAGCGCAGCCATCTACCTCCAGCTTGTAGAGATTCTTAATTCTAATCCCTATCTTCTTGGTTTGACCTGTTGTTTTATGTCGAAGGAAGGCTTTTCACTCACTGAAAACAAAATCATAACCTTTGTCTTCCAACGTTGCGATCGAGACCAAGTTCTTCTTCAAACCTGGAACATGCATAACATCCTTCAATAAGAATGGATTATCGGACTCCCTCTCAAAGGTAATCGTCCAAATTTCGGTCACACTGTATCGACCATCGTCGCCCATCTCTATATGCATCTGGAGGTCCTTCTCCTCCAAGTCACTAAACAACTCCTTGTCTCCCGTCATATGGAAAGACGCACCACTATCAAGATACCACACTGATCCTATATAGCTTGAAGCCAAGCATGCGATAAAAGAGAAATCAAGTTCAAATTACTAAGTTAAGGCCTCTCCAGCTGCAACTCCAGCAAACTTCTTGTTCTTCTTCTTCTGTGGGTAGTTAGTGGTGAACTGCCCATGTTCGTGACAGTGAAAACACTTCACTTTGGACAAATCCTGCTTCTTGCATTTAGCATCAGATTTTGAAGGAAATTTCTTCCCCTTCCCCTTCCTTGCTTTGGAAAAAAAATCACAATTCTCTTCATCTTCATTCTTCGATGAAGAGTCATCCCTGGTTCCCCACCTTATCTCTTCCTGCACAAGATCCGACAAAATTCGCTCCCATCCCGACAATTTCTCCTGTCCATTGATAGAGTCTTCGTAGCTATGCCAACTCTTCGAAATCCCAAGGAGAGCCAAGCTCACCAAGTCTTCATCATAAATAGTAATCACCACACTTCCTAGTTAATATCTACAGTGGAAAAACATCGTGAGATATTTTGGAATATTGTCGCCCTTCTCCATTTTTATTTTCCTGAGGTTGTCTTTCAGTGCCAACTTCCTTTGGTCACTACTGATTTGGAAAAAATCTGTCAAAGCCTTCGACATTAAGAATGGATTGGCTTTCCCATGAAGGATGGACACAATATGGTCCTTCACACCTTCCAATAGAATTCTTCTTGTCTTTGATATCTTCTTTTTCCATGCGTCAAGTAATGCAGCATCGCTAGATCCCGACTTAGGAACATCACTATCGATGAACTTCTTTAGTCCATTATCCTCCAGCACTGCCTCCATCCTATCCTTCTAGGCTATGTAATTTTAGCTCCCATCAAGGGCATACTCCAGTTGCAACCCATTGAAAGACATTTCAATGTATACTCAACTTCTGCACCAAGAATTTTTTGTAGCAAATTCGAATTGTCCACTAGCACAAACTCAACAATTATTCACAATTGCAATCTTCAAGAATTAAAACTGCTCTGCTACCATGTAGAAATTATTATACACTAAGCATGCATATATCCATATTCCCCTGATCTCACAATATTTAACTTCTTGCAAAATACACAATCATTCCACTGTTAATATTTTGCGGAAAATTAATTGCAAACACATGTGAAACATAAATAAAAACAATCACACATAACACAGTTGTTTAATGGGAAATATTGAAGTTGAAAACCCCAAACATAATATATTATGTATCATGGAGATCATGTAACAATATAATACAAAGCTTAGTACATCAAGCTCTCAGTACAATCAATTGTCACACACTAATCAGAAGAAATTTGCAAATTCATGCACCAATTTCTTACCACCTGATAGCCTGCCTCCACTGCGCAATCCCTACTGAAGAATAGATCTAAATGAATTCAAATTACCCTTGCCTTGAATTTGCAATCCTCATTGGAAACTCCAATGTGTGTGTGATGTAATTAATGCATCACTATAGTCACAACAAATAGTCTATCTTGCCCTTTCACCTATCTCTCCACTAGGTCTCCATTGGAACTGACATGCACTGTAGTTAACTGTTGTATTGTTCAGTTGATTAATAAGTTATTATTTGTGAATTAATTAACTAATTAATTCACTCCACTCTCACCAGTGTATTATTCAGTTAGACTAGATACAACTAGCTCAACTTAATTTAACTTCATTAACTGAGTTAAACTGAATACCATGTCGATGAACTACTCTTCCAACTCTATCATAACTTTTTCCACTTCAGTTCCAACTGAGTCCTCCATGCATGAACCACCAGCAAACCCTAGGAATTGTGTAATTATTCCAATCCACTGATTTTCCAAATCTGTTCACTGAAATTAAGTGCTCCAAGAGAATAAGTTGTTGCTTATTTTTGGATTATTATTAAGAGCTAATAATAATCGACACTTCTATTTTTAGATCGACGATCTATAAATAAACTTCGCCCAATATTCTAAAAATATAATTTCATATATTTTTCCAACTTGATCAACCATCCACAAATATCATCCTGCAATTTTTGAAATATGATCACCATGTCTAAAAATAGACATAGTCTAAAATTAGGCTTCTGCCAAAAATAGCCCGCGGGCCCACTTAGTGAAGGCGACTCTTTTCACTAAGCTCATCATCTTGTTGAATCTCAACACAATTTTCATTTTTCGATCTTCTGCTATAATCATTTGGTTAATAGTGATAATGCAAGGGCCTTGTAGTTATTCCATCATCCACAAAGGTTATTATATATCTTTTTCCATGATTCTTTTGATTTATTCTGCCATGGTCTCTTCACGAGTCATCCATCAGGCTAAGGAAATAAATTTCACATCACCTAGCTGAGAGTTGGGATCCCACACATTCATAGAAAGAAGTATTAAATTATCCATATAAAAGTTTTCCATCTTATCCCTATCTTGAATGTTACACCTAAGGAAAAAATCAATGAATGTTTTGATGTTTTGGAAAGGAGGGGATCCTTGTTGGGCTAATACTCTAGTCTAAAATTGGCACCATTAGTATTTGACGAATAGAGAGTATGTTTTTAATGGATGTCTAAAGTGTTTGGCTTCCATGGACAAACTAGCCATTTTGGAAATTTTTTCCTTCGTTTCATGTAGCTAGGCCTTCATATTTTTATTCTCCTTTTGCATGTGGTCCATTATATTGGTTTCCTTGAACATAAATTCAATGATATTATAGTTACCCCTTTGATTTGGAGCTATAATACATGTGCCAATATGGGGCCAAGGAAAATTCATACAAAAAGGAATGATTTGGTGAAAATATGGCAGCTTGTGATTATACAGACAAAATTGTGAAATTGCTTATTATAAAAGTTCTAATATCAACTGCTTAGATTCTAAATAGCCTTCCTAAGGTATTTTTCATTTTTTTTCCTTTTACGATTGAAAATTTCTTATGACTATCTTACAAAATCAGTCATAAGAATATTCCTTGGGAATGTCTAGGAAGAGAACTGTATCTTGTAAAATGACTCTCCATACAATAATGCAAAAGGATCAATGGAGGATCCCTCTTAACATACCTTTCTGGAATAGATTCCATCGGGGTATCCACATATTTTTTTTCAGTCCATCTCTTCCAATTTTCTAATCAACAACGCTCTAGGTCAATAATGGAAACAAAACATGTGTTTACTAATTTCCATTTTCCGTTACATGTTGTGTGTAGGCTACACAAGAACAAAGGCCTTGCATCCAAGATAAGAACAAACAAGAGCCGAGATCCTTGTGCAAGGTAGAGGGCAACGACCTAGTAGCCTCTCTGAAGGCAGAACTCTCTGTACAATACCAAGAGTGAGATCATAAACATAATTCAGCACAATATCCATGTTGGTGAAGTAAGTGGACTGTAAGACCCTCATTTACTGTAAGACCCTCATTTACTGATCACCCTAACCAATCCCCTCGAAACATGGCTGATTAAGTCAACATTGATCACCCAAGTCACTTCCAAAGAAGTGGAAAACCCATGAAATTAGACCCTTAATGCATTTATGAGTTAGTTGATAGACCCTCACAACACCTAATTGATTGTCCAATCAATTATTGAACCAAGAAAAATACACCTTATTCAATCAAAATTGAGGCTCTTGGTTCTGGTGTATGGACACATGGGAGGGGGTTGGCCATAACCAGACACTCTCCACAAAAATGAGGGTTAACTAGACACTATCAACACAAAATCACGATCAACAATGTTAACTAGTGCTAATCATGCTAAAAAAACATACCAAATGTTCTTGCAATGCCCTTTTCATCGAGGGTAAGTCTAGCTATGCGTATTCACGCTCTTCAATATTAGACTTTTTGGTAAAGTTAAAATTGTAGGAATCAATAGAGATAAGGATTAACAGCTAACTAGAGCTAATGATGTTAAAACATATTATGCCAGCCAACCCTAATAATATATGAATGGAACTGAGAAAAAATTGTCCCATTTTTTGCAAAATTGACAGTAGAACCGATTCTCCATGCACCATTCAGAAACAAATTCATTGATACCTGAAGTAGACAAACAAAAACGCAATGAATTGTGTGAAATTTATAGAAAATAGACTTGATATGCCTCAAACTTACTATAACAGGTTCCCATCATTTTGTTAGTGCTGGTTTACGCAATTCTTTGGGCATCGCGAAAGTAAAAAATCTCGAGAAAAACATAATAAATTCCAGAAGCTAGATTTACTTCCATTTTGTACAAAAATCAAGATGCAAATGATAAAATCCAAATGCAAAAATCATGCCAATCATTGTTTCTCCTCTAATTGAGATCTACTCATACCTCATTGGTATTTTAGAATACTAACTGGGAATTTTCAATCAAAGCATCTCTTTAATACAACAATATTCACATCAAATACAAGGTAGCTAACTAGAAATGTATATTCAACAATTACTTGCAAGTGATAATTGTATTCAATTAAGGGATCGTATGGAATAATGCACGTCTCCAGAAAGCTAAAAATTACAAAGATAAAGAATATTAATGAGAGTACCTGCAGAAGATCCAACCAAAAGTATTCTTTCAGTGGGTATGTATTGAGAATCCCATCTGCAGATAGCGACAACATCATGTAACTCTGATTAATCCTAGTTAGATCACCTGTGTGGATAATTCCAGTCCATCAATTGAGATTCATAACAGAAGGTACACCAAACTCTGTCCCAAAACTGGCAAGGAGAATGGGGGGGGGGGATCAATTTGAATAGGTCGATTTAGATTTTAGAGTAGCTGCCAATTTAGATTTTAGATTTTAATACATTAGCTCTTGGTTTTGGTGTATGGACACATGGGAGGGGGCTGGCCTACGGGCTGGCACCCTCCGAACCCCCATTTAATTGTGTAATAAAATTTAAATAGAAGATGTCAACCATATTGTTAAGGCCCATGAGTGATAGGAGAGTCAGTAGAGGATATTAGTTGCGCAGGGGTGGTCATGGGTTCGACCCCGAGCCCCCATAAAAGTTTTATAGCTAATAATATAAATGTTATTTCGAACCTAGTTAACCTAAAGTTTTATAGTTATTAAAATATACGTTATTTGGAACCTAGTTAACCCAAATACGTTAAAATTTCACATCTCCCCAAACATCAGAATTTTGGCGGTTTATTTCATCTCCCCAAACGTCGGAAGTGTGATGGTTTATTTCATCTCTTTTATGGGGGTCCGGGTCTCTCCGCAAACCATTGCAATATCGATATTTTTTACCAATAACTTTTCCATACCGATAGTGTTCTCCAATAACGTCGCACTACCGACATCAGTCTTTACACGTTGCAATAGCGACGCTTGTCTCCAAATGTCGCAATACCGACGCTTGTTTTCAAAACGTCGCAGTTCTGACGTTGTGTCCCAAAACGTCGGTATGCTGACGATGTTCCTAAACATAGCAATACCAAATATGTCATTACACATTGATATAGTGACATTTGTTGGTGGGATTTAAAAATTTGAGAAAAATTGGGGAAATTTACGACAATACGTCAAAAGTTTCGGAACTAAAGTGTCGGAATTTTGACCAAATTTACTAGTGTGTTGACACTCCAAACATTTGTTTAAGTATTTAGAAATGTTTCTTCGCATACTAGGCCAGAAATATATTTTTCTAATTGCAGTTAAAATTTTTTGGTATCGTGGGTGTCCTTCATAATTACTTCGATGATATTTATTCATAATTAGCTCCTTTAGATCCATACGGTTTGGTATACAAATTTTTCCTCTAAAGGTTAACATTTTCTCTTTACTAACTCCATACTCAGAAGTGTTTCCTTATTTCTTGGCCTCTTCCATTTGCTGCCATAGGAATTGGTATTTAGGATCCTCCTGTGCTTCCTCTTTCACTTGATCTAAAAATTTTCATTCCATCTGATTATAGAAAATCTCATAAACACAATGCAGCTTCCTACTTAAGGCATCTGCCACACATTTTTCCTTACCCTTCACATGCTAAATGTCCATATCAAACTCACTTAGGAAGGCATTCCATCTTGCCTGTCGGGAGTTTAAATCAACTTGTTTGAAGTAACTGTTTAGGTTACTATGATAAGTCTTTAGTACAATCTTCTTTCCCAACAGGTAGTGTCTCCATACCCGTAGTGCATGTACTACTGTTATTAACTCCATATCATAGGCTGAATATCTTTGTTCATGTTATTTTCACTTTCTTGACTCATAGGCCACCACCTTTCCTTCCTGTGATAAAATTTCCCCAACACATTCCTTACATGCGTCTACACAAACCTCAAATTCCTTTTTGGAGTCAGCTACCCTCAACACAGGAGAAGTGGTCAACAACTGCTTAAACCTTTTGAAACTATTTTGGCAGTCATTAGTCCATTTAAATGCTTTCCTCTGCAAGGAAGTGATTGGAAATGAAATTATGGAGAACCCTTCAATGAATCTTTGGTAGTACCCAGCCAATCCCATAAAGGATTTGATATTCGCCACATTTTGGGGAACTCGCCATTCCATGATTGTCTTAATTTTCTTCAGATCAACAACTATCCCTTTTGCTGAAATAACATGGCCTAGGTACTTGATTTATGTTTTGAAGAAATCAAACTTGTTGAACATAGAATATAGCTGGTGTTTTCTTAACATTTCCAATACTATTATTAGGTGCTCCTTATGTTCCTCCTGATTATTAGAATAGGTTAAAATATCATCAATAAATATTAGCACAAAATTATCCAAGAAGGGGTGAAATATACCATGCATTAACCTCATAAATGTTGCTGGCACATTTTTTAACCCAAAGGGTAATACCACAAACTCATAATGCCTGTACCTGGTACGGAAAGTAGTCTTATAAATATCTTCATCCTTGATCCGGATCTGGTGGTATCCAGACCTTAAATCTATTTTTGAGAATACCATGGCCCCCTTCACCTGATCGAATAGATTGTCAATCCGCAGTAAAGGATATTTATTTTTTGACTGTTAACTTATTGAGCTGTCTATAGTCCATGCACATTCACATGGTTCCATCCTTCTTCTTTACGAACAACACTGGTGCTCCCCAAGGGGACACACTTGGACGAATGTATCCTTTATCCAGAAGCTCTTACAACTATATTTTTAATTCAGATAATTCTAGAACACTCATTATGTAAGGAGTCCTTGAAACAGGTGATGCTCCTGGCATTAACTCAATGGTGAAGTAAATATCTCTTATTGGGGGTAATCCGGGTACGTCTTCTATAAATACATCCATAAAATCTTGTACCACTAGTATGTTATCCATCATAGGGGCCTTCTCCTTGGAATTGGCATATCCCACCTGAATAGCATAAATCTGACATCCCTTCCTCATACACTTATTCATTTGGGATGATGTAATAGGACGTAGCTGTAGCGGTTTCTTGATTCCCTGAATCTCTTTGCGTGTTCCATCTTGCATTCTGTAGTAAATAATTTTCTCTTTACAGTCCACCAAGGTCCAATGTTTTTCTAGCCAATTCATACCCAAAAAAAATTTATAGGACCCTAATGGTAGTATATTCAAGTCCACGTTTAACTGCTGATCTACAATTTCTGATGTGCAATTTGGAATTTTTGCACTTAATTTTCTTTTAGCTCCTATGGCTAGCTGTAACAGCCAAGGATTTTTAAATTTCTGACCCTTTAATTTACATAATTCTACTATTTTTGGGTTAACATAACTTAGAATTGCACCTGGGTCAACCAAAATAGAAACATATTGAGACATTAACTTACCTTTCAACTCTATCATTGTTGGCTGATAATCTACCTGTCGATCTTCCAACGCTGCATTGATTCGAGGTATGTTTTGAGCCACATCACCTACTATAGAAGCCTCCTGCAAGTTTACAATTGTTTCACTTCTCCCTTGCTGTGGGTAATTTTTATAATAATGTGCCTCACCACACCCCTAACATTGCAGAGGTGGCTTGGTTACTTGTCCTTGCTTAGGTTTGATAGAAGCCTCTATAGACCTCTCTTCAGTAGGCCATCGATTTCTTTGATGGTTTCTCCCAAACTGATTGCTTATAGAACTTCGTGCAGAATTCTTAAAATTATTACTTCTAGCACCCTTGAAGATTGAACTGTTTTTCTGTCCTTTTTTTGGCTGCCAAATTTTTTCCACTTCCCCTTTTGCCTTGGACTACTAGTAGCACATCCTTTCCTTACGAATTTCTTCTTCCATGGTCCTAGGATTTACAAATTCAATTTTCTCCTTCATGTGGGTTGGAAAACTACTCAGGAACCTTTGAACCTTAGCCTTTTTATCTCTGAGATATGGGAAATATCTTAATAGGGAGGTGAACTTGGTAATAAATGCATCCATAGTCAACTGACCCAGCTTCAAGTCATGGATTTCTCTAGATTTTTTGTCATAAAAATGTTCTGTCAAATACTTATCTTTAAAGTATTGCTGGAATGATTCCCATGTAATATATTGATCTTCAATGCTGCGAACATTATTTACCTCCTCCCACCATAGGGTGGATTTTTTTCTCAACTGGTATATGGCCAATCTGGCTTTTAGGTTGCTACTGTACTCGTACACTTGAAAATACTTATTCATATTTATCAACCAAGCCTTTGCCACTTCCTTAGCTTCTCCATCAAATGTAGGTGGTTTTATTTTTTGAAACTCACCTTGAAGCTCCACTTTTTGCTTCTTAACGTCTTGCTGATCTGACACATTACCAAAATCTTCTTCATTATAGTTGTTGTTTTTTTTGCTTCGTTGTGAAGGACTCCTACCCAATTTGTCCATGGTTTGGTCTTTAGTCTGTCGGTCGTTCCCTTCTTGCATTCCTTGATTGGGACTAGGTTGTAACACCCCTTGATTCTGCTTGTCGGAAAGGCTCTTAAGTATCCTTTCATGTTCTTGCATCAAACGTTCATTGTCACTTCCCACACAGTCCGTTTTCTCCTACAACTTCTGCATAGTACTTAACAATATGCTGGTTTGGTGTTGTTGTTCCTCCAACAGTCTACTAGTCTACTGGTGTTGATCTACACTCAATTGAATCCACATCTCGGGGTTCATTTCTGGTTGTGCTTGAGGTGTAGGTTCCCCAGTATTCTGAGGTGTTTGCTATGTCGATCCCCTTCTCATGTTGTCCCTTGCGATATTACTTATTCTATGTGTATTAGTATACACACATCTTAAATTGTTAGTTGACCCCTAGGGTCCTAGCATGCGAACGCCCCTCTGATACCACTTGTAACATTTAACACTCAGAATTTACCCCATATAAAAAAAAAACTACTTCTTTCCTTAAGGATTAAATATATTGAATTAAGACCATGGAAATATCTAAGATCGTATGGTTTAAAATATGTATTATTAACACATTAAATATAATATAAAAATTTCATTATCTTTGATCTATGATTTATTAAACTTACCTTTACACTTATATGTTCATAGCTTATACAAATTTAAATTTGGTTTAACATATTCCATGATCTTTGCATTTATTAAGGACCTATCTTGAGGTTTGGGTTGAAGTGCCTGTACTGGTCACATCCAGTGGTCTAATGCACTTTCTAGTTGTGAGATTTTTATGTGATATGGTTTATGTTTTCTATGGCCACCTGCCCCATCGCCCACCGTTAGATGTCATCACGGGTCTACGGAAATGTTTACGTGTGGGGAAACCCTCAGTAATACCCATCAATCCTAATCTCTCGTCTCATTTCTTCACCGACTGGGTGTCGGCCATGTCTACAAGTTCATTCCTCCAGGATAACTGTTAACATTGTTGGGCTTCTGCTAGCACCATAACCAGTTGCGTTGGTGTTCTTGCAAGTTTTTAATTTCACCTCGGTTATTAACCGAGAATGGTTGGAAACCCTGCGGAAGAACTGGGAAGACTCTTCCAGCCACTGTCGTTGTCTCGAAACCTTGCCAGTCCATTTAGACTATGCAACTCAGGTAATGCCTCCCTCGGCTTGAAAACATGGTCTTAGTTTTCTATTTATTTTCATTTAACAAATCCATTTGATTCATGGGTTGTCATTTTTAATTAGCTTACCCCTCATTCTTATTCTATTTTATTTGTTTTTCCAGCTTAACATTTGTCATATTGCTCAGAGGACCATCATTACAGGTAAATAATTTTACCGAGATTTTCGCTTTCACTGATCCCTTGAATTTATTCTCCACTTAAAACACGGTATCATACTTAAAAATCCGAGTATTATTTTTTTCTTTTGCAGCTATCATCTTGGAGACCAGGTCAGACCTTTGTTCTATCAATTCATTATGCTATGTCTTCTCTTCTTCTAACCATGCCTCTACTCCTCTAAGTATTCTGGTATAGAGCCAAATGGGTTCACCAACTGTTCTTCATCGCATGCTTAATATTAATGCTCTAGGCTTCTGCCTTCAAGTCTACCATGTTATCATCTTCACAGTGCTTTTCTTCTCAGGTTATGAGAGTCAATTATGCTTAATTCCTGCGCTTATAAGGAAACTATGTTTCAGTCAATAGATTGTGTTTTTCATGATGTTTAAGTTCACTGAGGAGAGGAATTTATCTAGACCTATCTTTTCGGTCTCGGTGAAACTTCCCAGTCCACATTTTGATTTATATAATTTGTAAATGTAACCTATGTAAGAACAAGTTCTATTTCTCTCCTTAGATAGTACCCTACGAGGTTTTTCCGTTTAATTCTCATGCTGGAAATTATCAAAATGTTCTTACTAATTTTTAAAGGTCATGCTCCCATTTACGGTTTACATTTATTCATTTTTTTCTGTTTAATATAAATCTTGTTAACTGTTCTAGTTGATGATCTTCGAGCCTAGGGCCGGTTCTTGGATTCTTATACCATACTGCTTCTTTTCCAATTTACTTTAATTCCTTTTCTTTATGTTCATACGGTTATTGGTATATTGTTTAGTTTCGGGGTCGAAACTCTTTAACGTTGCACAGTTGTATTCTTTTGTGCATTAATTTTACCCGAAAACAGGAATTTTACATATATAGTTAAGGTGACCGAACCACCTCTACAATCTTGTCCGAGTATAGCTCAATTTTGAGTAACGACATGTTCCGGTTTGAGGTTTTCCCCTCGTGGCTGGAACCAATAGTTCACTCCTTATTTATTGAAATTAATATAGCTCAGAAGTTTAAACTAGTTTCCTCGAGTTTCACTATGCTATTCCTGTGTACTTAGCTTTAGCATAATTTTAATCATTGTAATTTAATACTCTAGTAGTTTACTATTTTCAAAAAAAATCTCACACAGTTACTACTGTTGTTACTCCTGGTAACCATATACATTCTTTTTCTGTCATCATGTAACAAACTTCTTTTACAGTCTTTCCTATCAGAATTCAGAGCTAATTTACAGACTCTACTTAACATGTTTACATAATTCTTAAATATTAGCCATTTCGAAATTAATTAAAGAATTTTATTCCTTCCATATAATTACCATACACAGAATTATTTCTTTGTTCTAGTCCACACATACCTATATACAGGTTTCATAATATTTCCCTTAGAATTTACTGAAATTTACAGTTACTTATCTGTATGTGCAACTTTCCAGATGCTGATGATTTCCACCCATCCTTCAATAGAGGTGATTACGTCCTTCTCTTTCCCATGTGGTCCACACCTGAGAGGTACAGGTTGACGGTATTTTCTGCTGTGACCTCAGGACCACAAGTCCAGTCAGTACTAGAAAATTTCAGGAACACTGAGTGGTTTCCACTAGTCTCTACCAGCTCAGGAAATTTCCTCACTCTCTTCCTCAGTTTTTGAACATAACCCCTATTCCTCACTAGGATAAGTCTCTTATCCTCAGAGGAGCAGGTAACTGTTCAAACTATCCAACCACTTTTCAGTTCTTGGAATACTTTTACCATCAGCCTTTTTACTTTTTATGGAACTACTTTCTATAATCAATTTTATTTCCAAATAATAAAACAAATAAAATTTTCGAGAAATAATAATTTTTTTAGTATTCTCTTTTTAAAAACAATAACTAAATTGTCATATTACTAGTTAACAACTAGTTAATGCCAAATTCAGCTGTTACATATTACCTTTTTAATTATAATATTAATAATTAAATGAATTTAAATTATTATTTTTTTAATATTTATAATGGGAGATATATTATAGGAACACTATCTTAATGATTGATGCTTAATGATATTGACCAACTAGTTTACATATTATATTTCTAAATATATACACATTTTGAAAAGTATCTTTTTAATTTTTTATATCTATATTTTCTTACAAATTGATTTTACTATTAACATTCATTTTACTTTTGTGTGGCACAGAGATGTTAAAGCATCCTAACTTTAAGCTCGCTAAAACATTCCTCCTTTAATGTCATGATTTTATTATAAAGGTAAAAGTGATTTTAGAAAATCCTTGAAACCTTAGCAGTTATTTTACTTTTGTGTGGCATAGAGATATTAAAGCCTCTCAACTTTAAGCTCACCAAAAAATTCCTCCTTTATTATCATGATTTTATTATAAAGGTAAAAGTAATTTTAGAAAATCCTTGAAACCTTGCAATTGCTAATGAGAGGAAATTTATCACAAAAGACACAAAATTTATCTACAAAAAACGTGGGAAAGAAAACAATGAATAGAAACACAATCAAATATAGAAAACACAATATATCTAGGGAACCTAAGTGGGAAAATATCCTCCTGTCTGTATTAAATCAAATGAGCAGTCCGATCTATTACATAGAATCTACTTCAAGCCTGAAGCTCCCTCCTATACTGATTCACAATACTTTCCCAACACTTAGGAAAATAAGGCATGCTAGGAAGATCCTATTTCCTAGCACAAATCCTCCCTAAAAAATAGGAAATTCTCCCATGACCATGCGTAATTCCGAAGAAAAATTTCTCTGCTTGATCCTCAAGCCTCTACACAAAAACTTGTATACAATGAATAAATAGAACTATGTGTTCATTCAATCTCAATATGAAATTCAAATTACATCACCTACTAGGGATAAATTTAGTAGCTTCAACTAGTTAACTAAGAGTGAGTTGAGTTAACAAAATTAAAACTACTCAACTAAATTCAAGAAATCGAGTTTTTCTCTATTCTATAACTAGAGATCAGTTAACTGAGAGAAACTATAGTTTAAATCCATTATATAGCTAAATTTTAGCTATCAAATAGTACACAACTCATTGAAATCCATCTAATTCAAATTAATGGACAATAAACTAGTGATAGGCCACATCACTCATGTTAATTTACAACTAACTCAAATATATATGAGATTGAATTCGAATTAGCATATTTGACTAAGGCACAAGTAAAAGAATTCATTCCTTCAAATTATTTCAACACTCCCTCTTAGTGAGGAAGGTATCCTTGGGATAACCTTGTCAACCTGGATTTGTCTTCAACTCTACCAAGTTCTATGTTGTTGCAGTTGCTCCCTTTGAACTAGAATACTTCTATGCTTGCTTCCAGGTAGCCTATTTTGAAGAGAGATTCTTTCCCACCATGCTCTAACATAGTTACTGATCAAATGAGACCTTTAATGATTATTAGTTTTTTTGAGGTAGAAAAATAATCACCTGATTTTGAAAAGTGGTTATTTTGAATACACACTTTTTTTGGAGCATTTTTTTGGTACTTTAAATTTTCTTATGTATCAAGTACGAACATTTTCTTAAAAATGTTAGTAATTTTCATGTCGGTTTTGAAAATTGTTATGCACCATTCACCTCTTTTCTTAGAGGGATTATTTTTGACAAAAAAAATACACTTAAAAATAAATATCTCAGTGAAGAAGTAGAAGAATACATTAGAAAATTTTAAATATTTGACAAAAAATACACATTTTCATTATAGATATAATGAAAAAATACATATTTTGTGACCTTTTTGTTAAAAATGACATGCCAAATAAACAATTTTTAAGGGAAAACCTTAACAAAAAAACTTTAAAAAAAAGACATTTTAATGAATTTTATGTCAAAAATTAATAGTAATCACATTTTTTTTAACAAAAAATAATGATTCACATAAAAATTAAACTGAAAATCAGATAATACAAATATTAAACATATAAAAACAATAATCAAATATTCATTCTTCTCATAAAATCTCAAAGTCAAAACTTTACAAGTAAAAATAATGAATAACTTTCAAAATTGAACTTGATTTGCATGCATAACTTAAATTTAATCAATAATGTCACATAATCCATGCTCACCATCTTCTAGAGCTTCATTATTGTCTTCTTCCACAATATTTTCTGTTTCTTTTTGGTAATTTTCCTCTTCTAATGTATCTTTGAGGTCTGCAAAACTCCCAAAGTATCATTTTCCAATCATTCCATCCAACGGTGGTTGAGGTTCCTTTGACATTTTTTCCACACGTACTTCATTAAAATCCCCTTTCCTCAAACCAACTTCTCACATTGCATATGGAAGAAATTGAAGGTATTAATTCTTTGTTGAATAAAACTACATTGTACTGAGTCTTTTTCATTGACAATGTAATTTCTTCCTTTTTGTAAGAAACATGCTAATATTGCACCTAATCATGAAACACAAAATAAATAATTGAGTAAATTAATATAAACACATAAGAACTAAAAAATATATATTAAAATTCAATTTTATATAATAAAACATACATGAACCTGAGAATAAATCCAAAACCCAATCTCCTTCATATCAACATAAATCTATAATATAGTTAATCAATTCTTCTGGTTTTGATTAATGTTAACCATCTCTCCCTTTATATCTTTATCCTCGTATGTTAGTTTCTTATGACAACATCATGAACCAGTACTTGGCTATGACTCTTTCCATCTACTCGATTCAAAAGAATAGGCTTATAGCTATCATATTTTATCCAACATTCAACATGAATGAACTCACAATCACTTATAATTGGATGATCTCTGGAAGAAATAAGATTTTACTTTTCTTGTAAGATGACATAGTAAAATTTCAATTAACTTGTACATAAATATTGTTTTTTAACATTAATCAAACATAAAATTTCAATGTCTTACCTTGTAAGATGCATCCTTGAGTTTGGTTTTCCCTTGAAACTTGTTAATAGCATTGAAAATTGTGTGTATGAATTAAATGTCACAAATCTCCAAAATGGTGATGTTTTGAATTCTTGAAAGCTCGTAACCAATTTATTAAAAGCTTGATAATTGTAAGACTCACTATCATATTCAATGTCTAGGATATTGAAACCACGAGTAATATCTACAATAACTAGGGAATATTCCCTTTTAGGTATGAGTTATTCAATGTCTTCATAATCACCTTGTATTATTTGATATTTGATAGTGTCGATCCCATTCTAAATGAAATGAGTAAGAGTATGATCAAGTTCAACATTCCTAAAATGTTGCTTTCTCAACCTTTACAACTTAATTTTTCAATAAAGTTTTTCAAAGTATTTGGCACTCCATTTGAATCCTTCTTAGACACATTTAATGAAATAAACAAATATATGTATAAGTAATAAAATAAAAATAGTTTACATATGAATAAAATCAATTTATGAAAAAACATACCTTTTTTAATGCAAGATAAAAATATTTAAGTGTTGTTGTAGAACTCGATTCTGGGTAGTTGCATAGAACATTATCCTAAGTCTCTTCATTAAAAATTTTAACCATATGTTCTCGTATTTTAATATAAATATTATGAATAAATAAATAAAATAAAATATATTAATATAGTGATATGCACAAAATTTACTACCAATAACAATATGTTTTTTTTTTTTCTAAATTGAGCTAATTCTATTTATGTAAACATTATAGTACAAAACTGCCGCAGTTCAGCTATGATAGCCTGAGACTGGGCTTGAAAGTCAAGCTTAATCCTGAAAATAAGCTGCCCATATAGGGAAACCAGCTCTGTAATGACAGTCGCACCGCCATTGTACAGGGAAATCGGTGGAATAGGTATAATAATTGTTATGAGACAACAACAAAAAGCTAACACTATCGATAGAAAAAACCAGTAAGCTGTTGTGTATTGTAAAAGACCAGCAACTCTATGAAAATAAACAAGTTCAGAGACCATACTGCGCCATGTCATAGCTGAGTCAATTGGAGTTGACGGGAGAGGGTTGTTCCTCCTCAATTGGGCATCCGAAGTCATCCCCAGGGTCTTCAGCGTCAGCATCCACGACCAACAACAATATGTTATATTTAAAAGAAAATTGTAATACAAGAAAAAATAAAAATAATTTAATAAACTTACTTTTGAAATTCCAAGCACATTTAGTCCAATGATAATTCACCTAACTTCACATGACATAGTATTGATTTGACTATTTTTTCATCATTCACTCCTTGTAGTGTTCTCCAAGGTGTGATAATCATATCATCTAGAATTTTCTTGATTTCAAGACTTTTCTTAATGTTGGTACATATTATGGGTTTATAATTTTTAACCTTCTATTTTTTATGGAAATATTCTCCTACATGTTGAAAATATCATCAATCAATTCTCATATCTCCATAGTTATAAATGCAAATTGGAAAATGTTATCCATGCCTATGAATAAATGTGAATTTAATTTGCCACCTTTTGAATTGATTTTATCCTCAATTTGATAACCTATTTCCATACAACATTCCTTTTGAAATATTAGACTCACTTTTGTCCTATCCCCACCACATTTTTCTTCAAATTCATTATGAATAAATTTGACCCTTTGATGAAAGTCATATAAATTCTATACTCATTATTTGTGTTATGATCTCATGCAAATACCTTTTCTTACGTTTATGTTAAATCAACATAAATGATGCATC
>CM076576.1:890042516-890134617 GCA_034641835.2 Pinus albicaulis
GAAATGTTGGGACCTAATTTTATTACCCTTTTTGACACCTTATCCTACTACTTCCATTATAACCTACTCTATTTTACCCCTTTTGAAACCTAGAAACCATTCCATATTGGCTAAACTGTGTTAGTTTATAAATGAAGGTAAGTGTCACAATTAGGATTGTTTTTATATATATTTGGTTAGCCTAAGTAGATGTTAAAAAATTTTATACTTCTTGCCTCACTATTGACTCATTTATTGCTAGGGTTCATAAATATAAGGATGGAAACTTGAATGCATTGACACGTCACGAGCGACCTAGCGTCTAGCTTGAAAATGTATTAGGAAACCATTTAGTACTTCATTTCGTATTCTATTTAGTAATTTTTTCCATACTTGGTACCATTCAACCGATGGGCATATCGAGTGTAGCTTCTTCTATTCGTGGTCGTGGTGATAACCTCTTCAGCCTAAAGATAATGTTACAGTTGGATTAGTGCAGATACGATAAAATGGATGAGTGATATTTAGAATTTGGCTTAGCTTAATTAAGCCTAGATCACATATGAATTTTTTTTTGAGTTATTTTGTTGCAACTATATTTAGGTCGTAAATTACTTAAGAAGGCCAAGCATTAGTATGAGGGGTTAGCGAAATTGAAGCAAGGATATTGTGACTATAAACATTATATTAATATTTTCATTTTAGTTTGGAACACTTGAACTCATGTTTTATTGAAGACTTTAATATATAAGTGATATTGGATTTTGTATCTATTGATTTATGGGTATATAATATGTGAAGTTATTGAGGTAAATTAGCTTGTCTTGGGTTGTGGCAAGGGCTCATGACCGACCTTAGCCAAGTTATGTAATCAATTTTAGTTAGAAAGGAAATGTGTATGTGGATTAGCACTAGAGAAACTGAAAGAACATGTTTCACCTTAAATCAGATTTCTCAGGGATGAGTTTTATATGAATTTTGGATTTAACACTTTGATTTGAATGAAATATTTTACTGTATGTGGGTTAGAATTTCCAATAAGAATTCCATGTAGCTGATGTTCAACATGTTTGGATTTTTAATATCCTAAAATGGGAAAGACGAGAATGTAGAAAATATGCATAATTTCATCTAAGAATTAAACATATAAAACCGGGAAAATGTCGGAATACATAAAAACAACATACATATGAGCAGAAAAAGCTAAGCCATATCACTATGTATCAACAGAAAATGGATATACACAGTGCTCCAAAAATGGATGCACTCAGGCCATCCAAAGATGGTTGAAACAATTCTACTGAAAGATAGCACTAGAAAGTAAAAACTTCTACTCCTGCTGGAAATTAATGTTAATAGGAAGAAGATATATGTGTGAAAGAATTCTGGAGTGCTCAGAAATATCTAGGATTTTAACCACAAACTCTACTCGAAAAACCCAGAAATGGTTTGGCCAGAGTTGGAGTTCAGAGTTTCGGCCCTTTTTGGGTTGCACATGATTGTAGCGGAGACTAAAGCCTGTGGGTTTTGGTCTAACGAAAATCGTGATTAAAAAAAGTGGAATCAGAGTGATAGGTCTCGAATTCAAAACTCACTCGACTCACATTGGGGGAGAGATTGTTGAACATTGGGTTCAACGCTTCCTGTGTGTTTCGCGACATGGACTAACTGCCTCTCGTGGATCGTAACTCTTGTGATTGTAGCAGAGACTAAAGCCTGCGGGTTTTGGTCTAACTAAAATCATGATTCCAACAATGGCCAAACTCTCTCAAAAGTAACCAACACAACCATGCCTCCTGCAGCTACAACTCATCACTATGGTGCAAGGTTGGAAACAATGATATACCAATGGGCATATAAAATGCAATGTCTTGACCATACTCTCCCAAGAGTAGCCAACGCAGCCATGCCTGCTGCTACTACATCACCTCAGTATTGTGCAAGGCATGGAACATACCAATCTGAAATGTCGAGTGGCAATCATACTCACCCAAGAGCAGCCAGCGCAACCATGCTTCTTGCTGCCCTGTGTCATATATTTTCAAGTAGCTTTCCAACCATTTGATCATCATCTCCATCCATCCATCCAACTATGGGTGATGACTCATATCATGCACTAGCTCGATATCTACACAATGGAGAAGCTCCCAAAAAAAAATATCATACAATAATTGTCCCCATCACTAGCTATGGCCTTGGGAGGACCATGAAGTATGAATAAATCTCGGAAAGATAATCTGGTCATGGGTGAAGTGATGTACTATGTGGAAATGTCGAAGCAATGTGCATAGCTTGACAACAGAACAATGTCTAAAATACCATCCTCCATAATCTAATGACAATATTTGCACTTCTTGATATATTGAATTGCATCCTCCTTGAGGTCTCTCCATGAGAATCTCTCTCCGATGGCTTGGTAGAACCTATGAGGTTCTGAATATGCTACATGTAGAAACTTCTATTTGAGCTATGAGGTGCTTATCAAGAAGGCTCTGTCCTGATAATGGAAGATGTTATCCATTACATGATGTCTACCATCTACCATCTTCCCATCTAATGCTTCATAAGTGAAGTGGTCATCGGAATTATCAAATAATAATTTGGGCCTAAAATCATCACTTCTCCTCAGTGACAATACTATTGATCTCCATGATAGTGCATTTTTTGTCTCATGGCCCTCTCCATACATAATGCTGAACTCATAGTCCTACATTGTATTGATCCATTGTTGTTGCCTCCTTTGCGGTTGTTGATCCTCCTCAAAAAGATGTCGGAGACTATGGTAGTTGGTCTTCACCCAAAATATGCTGCCTACCAAATACTACCGAAATTTTTCCAATGCATGCATAAAGGCCAACATCTCCTTGTTGTAAATGGTATACGACAGCTCATGCGACAATAACCTTCGATTCTCAAAAGCTATGGAATAGATTCCCTGCATTAGGATTGTGCTAATACCATCCTTAGAAACTCCACACTCCAACACAAAGTTTTGTGTGCAGCTCAACAATGTCAAACTGGGATAGTTATACATCTTCTCCTTGAACTGGTCAAGGGTCCTCTGCGCAGTGATAGTATACTGCTCCAAATCAGCAATGTGCTCTAACATTTGGTCATACAATTTCCCTAATGCCATGACCTCATAAATCTCCATCTGATGTGCTAAAATAATATGGGGTGGAAACATTTGCATACCTTGGAGTAGTTGATGCTTGGGAACATCTTTCAAAGCTACAAGAGTTCCTCCAACTGGTGAAATTGCTTCTCCAACTACTAGTGATGGTGATGACTGCTCCTCTACTATTGCAACAATGCTGGTATCTACTTCCTATTCCTCGTGAAACTCCTGAATCATGCATAGGAATCTCAATGTTTATGTCTTGGGAACATCTTGCCAAAATTCAAGTGCTCCTCCCACTGATGTAAGTACCTCTATTACAACTGGTGGTGGTAGTAGTTTCTCTTCTCCCGGAGTATCAATGCTGACATCTTCCTTTTGCTCCTCATATAATTCCTCATCAATGTCAGAAAATATCTCAATGGAAAGTGCCTCGAGTTTTCTTCTGTCAAACCTCTTTACTAATCTTTGAGTGAACTGTACGTACGTAGTCACACTTGCATGTTTCAATCTACCAAACCACTAGTTATTTTCTTCACCCTCAAGGTGTAGCGCTGCAATCTGAATAGATTCTTCTTCCACTACTGGGTGTAGCTATAATAATGCATCTAACTTCTCCATCCAAGCTTTTGTCATGCTTTTGGATGACCCATCGAATGTAGGAATAAAGAATCTATTCTGCATATTCCCTCTTCTTATATTGATGCTGTGGGGTCTTTGATTCTCTTTAATCTGGAAAAATTGCTGGAAAGTCAAATTCTCTTTGAATTCTCTAGATTGAGATTTGTACTCTACAAGGTAATCACTCAGAGTCTCATGCTCCAAATATCCTCCATCTCCATGCCATTCATTTCCTTCTGCAAGGAAAGTGCGTATAATAGAGCGTTGTGAAACTTTATGCACCACTGGTTGCTTATATTGTTGATAGAAAGTGCTCAGACCTTCTCCATTCTGAAAGCCTATTGAGGTTTCATTTTTCTTTTCCCTTTTCATTTCTTTGATCTCCATGGTGAGATCCTGCATAGATCTGAAGAGAAGTGTGGAAAAACTCAATCCCTCCGCCATTGAAGGCTTGTTCTTTTTCTTCTTCTTATTCTTATTCCTATGATGTCATGAAATTCCCACAAGCTGAGCCAAATATCATGCTCTGATACCATTGAATAACCCAAAATGGGAAAGACAATAATATAGAACATATGCATAATTCCAACTAAGAATTAAGCATATAAAACTGGAGAAATTCTGGAATACATCAAAACATCATACATATGAGTAGAAACATCTGGGCCATATCATTATGTATGAGCAGAAAATGAATATACACAGTGCTCAAAAAGGGGATGCACTCAAGCCATCCAAATAGGGTTGAAACAAATCTACTAAAAACTGGCACTGGAAAGTAAAAGTTGTTGTTGTTGCTAGAAACTATTGTTTCTAGGAAGAATATATATGTGGAAGAGGTTTATGTATTTCTTAGAAAGATATAGGATTTTAACCATGGATTATACTCGAAAAACACAGAAAAACCCAGAAATGGTTTGGCCATATTTTGAGTTTAGAATTTCAACCCCTTTTGGGTTGCACACTGCACCCCTGTTGGTTGAGTTACGCACTCCCTGGAGACTACTGCTGATATGGGGCTGAAATAATGATATATTTTCTGCAACAACACCCACTCAGCTCAATAACTGAAGGGATAGTCCCTTCTCCCAATCCCAAGCTAAGAAACTTAGGATCTAACTCCTTCACTGAATATGCAGTCATTGCATCCACAACTGCTGGGTAATGTTGCACTATCTAGGAGGGCTGATGATGTAGCCTAATGATAGATAATACAATTCTAATACAAGGCTACTAAAGTGATTCTCGGAGTGAAGGATTAATCCCTCGGAGGATTCCAAGCTTAGTTTCTTGGAACTTCCTCTTCTCCTCAAATCGTCACTGCAGAATTATGCAATTCCTACGGGAAATGTTACTGTAAAGGAGAATAGATGGATGACATGATGTTGGATATGTAAAAGAAACTCATGGAAGACTGAAACAGATCCATAGTGTGAAGGGTTGATCCTGCCATAGGTTTCTCAGCTGAAGTACTGAGAACAACCTTCCAACTCTCAAACCCAAGTTCAGGAATGTGTAATTCTTGTAGCTAGAAGTGCATATCAGAGTGGCTGAAAGCGGCACAGATTGCTGGATGATGAATGCTGCACAAGAAAACATTCCAAGAGTAGGCACTCGAAGTCCCCCATGGGTAAGGGTGGATTCTCGCTCAGGAACACCTGGTGCTAAACAAAACATTAGACTTATCTAAACAGCTTAAGCATGCAAAGAAATTTCTAACGATACTCAACAATAAAAATCCATAATCCCCCCCTTTGCTGCCCTCATCTTCCTTTTATGGTTGTGAGCCTTCCCTAGCCCTGGCCCACCTCATAAGTGCGCTGCACATGTGGCCACTAGGCTCCATAAAGACTGCACTATCCTCCATGATATCCATCACTGCGGCAATTACTCTCCACTCCCTCCATCATGTGTGTATTTAATGCACCACTTCCTCCATCATCTCTACAATTGCTTCTCCACTATCTCCATCATCTGGCATTTATTCCTCCACTATCTCCATCATCTTCATCATTAATTCTCTAGGACCTCCACTCTTTCTTCATTATTATGATGCTCCACTACATAATGCTACTCCACTACTCAACTAACCCACATTCACATTATAGAAGTGGATTTTATTCATCTACTGGGTTTATGGGTCCCTCCACCCTTTTATTTAATTAACTAAATAAGAAAAGTAAGAACTCTAGTATTCCAATTAGCTGATGGAAAATTTGGAATATTACAGAATTTTATTGAGATTATGTAGGAAATGTAAGATATTTCTTTCATTCTTCAACCAATTTCGAATAGACACATTGAATAAGGAATTTATGTGAATGATTATGAGTTTAATAACATTGATCGGATTTCTTTTCTATATCTAGCTTGAGCCTGGGGTTAATTTTGTGTGAAGATTTTGAGTAAAACAGATTATTTAATGAGTATACCTTATGATGAATGTTGAGTTTATTTCCAAAATAAATATTTAAATATGAATTACTGCATGGCTATTGAAGATGAATTAGTGATTTGAATTATATATGTGATATTGAATAATATAATAGGTTTCTTTACTTCATAAAACTTTAGTTCAACAATTTGAAACTAGAAAGAATTTTTGGACATTCGGTACATAATTTCGTACTAAGGAAATATAAAGTAATCAATTTCGATCTAAAATGTAATGCCTTGTAACTCAAATATTACAAACTATGGATTGAAAATTTTAAATTTAGGGAATTAAAATGACATATAAAACCGTAACAAGAAATCTACAACTTATACAAAGAATATGCAGAAGGTGTTGAAGGAGATGGTAATTTTATTACATATTCATATTTTGCAAGGATATGGAAGAACTAATTCAACAATGTCCATATTCCCACGAAGACGAGAATGGGGGTTTGCAGTACATGTGCTTCTCTTAAATCAAAAGGGATAAATTTCAAGGGGAAGAAAGAGATATGCATTCATAAAATTTTTCTAAAAATTGGATAGTTATAAACTATGAAAATATATTTATTATTAGGTTTATTTTATTTTATGTGAAAATTTCATTGTCAAAGCACTTCAAGAGCATTGAAATTAGCAAACAAGTGAAAGGAAAAAAATATATAAGCATCTAAAGAAGTGTTATGATAATCCAAATAAATATTTGGGTTTGATAATTGATGGTATGGACGAAAATAAAACACTTCTACCTCGTTTTGTCTGCACACCAAAAAAATTGTAGGAGGAAAATTTTATTCACTTTCACTTGGTTGGTTGTATGGTATTTAATGGGTAGATGTTTCCAAGGGTTTATTTCACAACTCCAAACATTTATAATGATGCAAATATGACCATGACCATAATACTTGATGTGGTTTCTCATTTTTTTTAATAATCTTCCTGAAGTTTTGTATCTGCAATTAGACAACACAAGTTGTGAGAACAAAAATAAAGTTGTTTTTGGATATCTAAACATGCTTGTTGAATTGAGAGTTTTTAAAAAGGTAAAGGTTGCTTTCATTCTTGTTGGGAACACTCATGACCATATTTATTATATGGTCAGTCGTTTTTTAATAACATTGAGGAGGAAGGATGTTGTGACGATGCCATCACTAATTGAATGTATTAAGAAATCATACATTCCATAGATTTTTTTTCATGTGTTGGAAGAAAATATTGACATGCAAAAGTTTATTCTAGGATTGCATGGTGAGGAGAAATGCACTGAGCAACTTAATGAAATTAGCTTCCAACATAAAATTTGTATCAAAAAATTTTATAGGAAAACACTTATATGGGGCAAGAAGTACTAAACAATTGCAGAATGGGGCTGTCATAAGGTTTAGAAATTTTGAAGTTCATTCCATGTCATCCAATATTTTCATAAAATATATTTTTATTAGAATCGGCTGTTGAACTCAATAATGCACAAATTTAGAAGAGAGATATAAATTATTTTGAATGCTTGGAAGAAATTAAAATATCTATTAGAGATACATATGAGTACTTTGATGTTGTTGGTTCAGTTTGGTGGGAGTTTTTTTTTCAATAATCAAAGTTATATAATTTCAAGATAAAAAATGAAGATGTACTTTTGAAGACTCCATTTATTTGGCATTTCGTCACAACAAATGCCAAATGAACATGAGGAAAGACACATTGTTGAACATCAACAATCTCAAGGTATTATTAATTATCCATGGGTAGAGGAAAGGGAAATATATATTGGTTGTAGAAGATCACGTGCACAATGTGAAACCATGGGAGACCTTTAAAATATTCTACACAGGATGTTAAGGAGGATTTCTTGATAGCAACATTAGTACATGGAGATTCGTATGGATATCCATTCTGGGTTGCCAAGGTTATAAAGGTAATTAAAGAAAATAATGGTATTACAACTATTGAAGTACATTGGTATGCCACAAAAACCCACCCATTAAATGGTGTGTACAAGTCGGAGATGGTAGTTCATAAAAAAATTGGTAGAAAGAGAAAAATAAAGGGTACAAATAAAAATCGTTGATACACAAACCTCTTAAAATGGAGGATGTTTACATACTTGTTTATGAATTAAATTTTACAAAGAGAGGATCTCTTCACTTCAGGACCATAGAAATTTTGAGGAAGTTACTAAAAAAATAAAGAGTGTTGAGATGGGAGTTTGTTGAACCTAGTCATATATCTAGAAGACTTTTAAAACTTGAAATGGTGGGCATGCATGTTGAATCGGATGGGGTGCTAGTTAATGAAATCGAATAATATGGTTTGTATTTATCTGCATCCATTCATTCATATGAATATGTAGATTCTGATGGTGCTCCAAAACCTATGATCGATTTTCAATAAATGTCTAAGAAATTTTATGTAAATGATGTTTGTGTGGTAACCTGAAATAAGTATTTTAACTTTCATATTATCTTACATGAAGTTATGAGTCATTTCTATGTTTGTTGGACAATATGTTTTGAATATGAGGAATTCATCTGTTTTGAATATCCATAATGAAACAATGAATTACAAAAATAATCTATGTTATATTCAATCTACCAAAGTTGATATTGTGACATGAAGTAAAAAAATATTAGAAATTAATGTCGAATTTCTAAATTATACAGTGATATTTCCATGATATTAGTTATCGTTATCAATTGGTATAAGATAATTTTAAAAATGTTGAATTTTAATGCCTCATTAAAATAAGAAACTTCATTTTGATGGTTAATTTTAGGTTTTTTTTGCAATGGGATAAGTTGTCTTAGGCTAAGATTTGAAAAGAGATACAATTTTAGCCTTTAAAATAAAAATTACTCTTCGAATAATGAATCTTTAATTTACGTGTTCATTTAAAAAAAAAAATGTAGTCATACTAATAATAACAAGGATTACGAGCAAGAAACACTTTTAAGAAAAACTATGGTTTGAGGTTGTGGAACCCTGAACCCTGCAATGTCAAACTCCTCTTTTGTTGTTGGTACTATTTTGTCCTCTCATCCAAGCCTCTGTCGAAGTGGGCTCAATATGGGACCTCCCAGGGGAGGGGGATCCGTCCTCTCCTTCAATTTTTTCCTCACAGATGTGTTTTTTTTTCCTAACGCCTCCTCGTCTAGCTCCACCCAACACAAAGGTAAGCTTCCTGAATCATCGTCCCTTGATTCCAAGTGGAAATCACGCATGAGAGGCTGATACCTTCCAAAGGAGAAAAAGAACCCTGAGATGGTGATCCCCAACAATCATCTTGAGAAATATCGTCAGTTTATGCAGGATCATGCACTTATCTATAAATTCATAGGTATTTGGAAAAATAATATGATAATATATGATGGGTACAACTCAAATGGTAACCAAAATCTCCCTTCGACCTCCACCTACAGGCCAAGGGTTTCTTCACAGTAATTTTTGAAGTACTGGAATTTCGAAACCAAATCTTGGACAATGGACCTTACTTCATGAAATTTTTTTTCCTACTTATGAGGCACCGAGAACCTTGGTACAACCAAGAAAAGGAACAATTCTTAGCTGCCCCAATCTAGGTCCGAGTGTGCTCTCTCCCAGAGGTGTTTTGGGAGTTAGACATTATAGAACTAATTGGTAGCTCCATAGGAAACTTTGTCCAAGTCTTGGAGTTCACGTGGTGCATAATATTCTCTTCAGATATTCAGATCTATGTGTACATGATCATCTCCTAGCCTCTCCCAAGGTAGGTGGAAATAGAATACCAGGGTGAGACCTGGTCTCAACTGTTGGATTATGAGCATGTCCCATTTAAGTGTATAATTTTACATGAATATGGACACCTATTATAGGATTTCCCTCAACAAGCCCTAATCCCTGTAGTGGCTCCTTCCTCAGATAACTTCTAGGAAGTGCATATACGACGTCCTCCTCCAAGAAATGTCCCTCCAACTCTCGCCCTGGAAAATGCCTCACATGCAAATTCTAGATGCTATGATGAAGCCCCCCATGTGGCCTCTGGCCGACCCTCTATTAGTTCTCAAGAAACCCTAAATATCCCTGTTACACTACAATCCCCATCCCGCACATTGGAGGGCTCATTCCGTGACCTGTGAGCAGAGACAAGACTTGAAAATACTTTCATTGCATCCCTCTGAAGATGAGCTTTGATTTCCCTGAAAACATCTCCCTGCAAAAAACCCTAAAAATATCTCTTTTTCCATTGGCGCGGTTCCACAGTTCAGCCCTCGCGCCAAGGGGGCAAATCCTCCAAAGAGGGCGCGCCAATTGGCACTCTGTCATAGAGCCGCACCTGCGCCAACCATATTAAGAGGTGTTTTTTAAAAATAAAAGGCGGAAGTTTCGTCCTAACAAATTCCTCGACTGATATCTATCTTGAGTTGGGAGGTTTGGCTACGGATTTCCATAGAGAGGAAGTGGTTTGCCACCTCTCATGGAAGCTTCCTTGATGATAGGGCCAATCCCATAATTATAGGGATCCCAACTCCCCTTCCTCCTTCTATAAAAGCTTGCTCTTCTCCATGGAAAGCTAATCTCCAAGTTCCCAAGAGCTTTCACATCCTTATGTTGCAAGAGCCTTCTTGATTCCCTTAAGGAAAAATCCAAGCAAGGAGACTATTGCCAAGTATCCGAAGAGAGAGAGGCTTGTCCCATCCCTGACAGGCTTTATCGAGACATGTTGTGCTAACGACCCTCTAAAGGAGAGTGTTGCGTCGAAGCTATGGTTGTATTCTTATTTTGAATCTTTAATGATAAGCGACTATCGGTTATGGTTCCACTCTTGTTCTTGATCATGTTCATGAGTTATGTCCTCTTTGACTGACATATAGTTGTATGTACTGGATTTTATGCTTGTGTTTATGTTGTTTCTTGCATGTGCAGGTGTCCGATCACAGAGATCGTGAGGACTGTGATCTGCCAGGGCGAAGGAACGGGAGCACCGCCTCTTCTACAAACAACAGCGTTGGATTCCAGGTAAGCCTTCCTCGCAAGTCGGTTTATTTACGATTAGGAACCTGCACTGTAGCATGTTTGATTGTTGCTAGACCCGATCTGGGATAGTAGGGATCGCCTCTATCCGCAGAGGGGATTTACCTCCTCAACAATTTGGCGACCATACTGGGGACTCAGCTTGTTGTTTGATTTGTAAGCTATAGGCAGAGCCTGAAGTGCAGCCAAATAGCCTTCGAAACTCTTTTGCTCTGCATTAGCGGAGTATATCAACGCCGCTTCAGTCAATCTCCGGTTTAGTTTACGGACTGAACAACTTGGAGTATTGTCTTATCTTTTCGGTCAATTTCTTGGCCTTGCTTTCTTGGTCAGCTCTTTGGGCTGGTTCTTTTTGTGGATTTGGGTCTTTGATAGCTTGATCATTCACTGGTATTCTTGTTGGATTGCTTCTTTTTTATTTTTGACTAGGAAACTCGACTAGCGCGCTTTTCAGCTTGACATTCGACCCATTGGCACAGGTTGCTAGTGTATTACCCACGCCAATTCTATTCTGGCGCTAGTTTCATCCTTACAGTCGCGCCAATCCTGTAAGGTACTAGGGTTTACTCTATTTTGAGCTTTCTGAGCTTGATCTGTGTTTGTCTCGCATTGAGTCTAGATCACATGGTTCATTTGAGTCTTGTAGATTCATCCTGAAGTGGTGAGTCTGGTCTTGGTTGGGATAAATTCTTTGTTTTTTCATTTTCAGGAGCTGGCGCTTGTTGTCAGTTAGAAACCCGTGCCAATTGGCCATTGGCGCTAGTTTTCAGTGTGCAAGTCATGCCAGTTGGTGCTAGTTGTCAATGTACAAGTCGAGCCAATTTCAGGGTGTATGAAAATTGAGATTTTTTCCCTAAATCCTTCACTAGTGTGTCTTTCCCTTCCGGTCTTTTCACTGTATGAGCATAGATTACATTGCTCATTGTTTGAAATGTCTTATTTCCATGATTGTTTGATGTAAAAGGGAATGAATGCCTTGTTTTGATCTCTTGCTTTGGAAGTCCTCTTTGTGTTTGGCCTCATATGTCTTGTCGCCTTTTGAGGGATTTCGTGACAAAGTGTTTGAAACAACGATTGCATTCTTAGTGTTTGTTTACATCTCTTTTGCATTCATCCTTCATTAAGGAGATTTGCGTTCTTTTATTTTTCGTCTCATAGTTTTCTTTTCGTTAAAATTCATTAGATCACATTGCATTGAAGAGTATTTTGAGATTTATCATTGAACTTAGATCACATTGTTTAATGATTGAAAGCTAGAAATCACTTTGAGTGCATTCTCTTTCATTTAAAGCATGCATTAAGTAGATTCTCATTTCATCAAAAAATGCATTGAGTGCATTCTTATCATTTGAAAAGGAAAAGGAAATTGTGCATAGATTACAATTGCATAGTTTTTGAAAAAGAGGATTTTGCATAGATTACATTGCGTTATTCGCATCGTTGAATGTTTGAAATTACTTTTGGATAGTGAAAGTCATCTAGTTTGGAAAAGATTTCGTTTGCAGTGTTGTTTTATGTCGCATCATTGTTTGAAGCTCTTCCTTTAACTACATAGCATTCATCGAATTGAAAAGTTTTCTTTTCTCATATAACTGCATATAGGAGATCGTCATATGACATTCGGTAGGGCCTTGAAACCAAAACATAATTGAAGATCAACCATAAAATTTCCTCAATTTACCTAAGGAAGCATTGAAACATTAACAAACATTTAGAGGTCTAGGTTAGAGACGTGTTCCGGCGTCGTTAAAGCTAGTAGCTGTCGTTCGCCTCTTGGCTTTAGACAACACTAGTACGGACTTGTGCTCCCCGTACCGTCGCGTATATAAAGGGAGACCCCACTAGGTTTCAATCCTTTATCCACAGGAAGCCGAGTCTGCCGCCCTATACACGTGATACACCGAACACAGCATTCAAGGAGATTGCCTGCACGTACATTAAGTCCTTGGTTTATTTCTCTTTCATTTTGAAACCAAGGTGTATATTGCAGTTCACGGTTATTTGGTACACCCTTTGCCTAGCATTCCTGAGCAGTCATTTTGATCTTTTCTGACTCTTTAAATTTGAAAAGGATCATCAAGCGCTTGTCCTTTCACGCTTGTGTCCAATCTGAAAGTGATAGAGTCACCTTTTGCCTGTTTCTCGACTCTTAAAATATGAAACGGTAGAGTTTTGTTTCGATGTTTTAAAAATTAACTTCCCATGAAATATTCCTGGTTAAAGTTAGTTTCCTTAGGGTGTTGTTCTGAAGATCGTTTCTGATGGCATCTTTTCCGGAGTTCACCAACCAAGGAATCCCCTCCGATGGGAATCCTGGTCCTTTTCCTCCTTTTGGAAATGTTGGTGCTCCTTATATGGAAACATTGTCCCTCCCTGGGTTAACTGTTGGGTTACCTGTTTGGTTTTTTTCAACCTCTGTGGTCTCGAATGTCTCGGCTACTGTTCAATCAGTTCCTCCGCCTGAACAACATCATGTTGATTCCAAGGAGGACCTCTCCCCTTCTTCGCCTGTTTCTGCGTCCTCCTCTTCTACTTCGCCTGGTGAAACTCTGGATTCGAGTAATCGGGTGGCTAAGAAGAAGAAGAAGAAGACAAAGAAGAAGAAGTCCGATAAAGGAGAGGCTAGCTCTGCGGCTATTGCGCCTAAGAATTCTCCTCTTGATAAACCTTCCAACCCTCCACAGAAAGTCAAGTTCCCTTGCGTGTTGTGCACGGGAGACCATCTTCTTCGAGACTGCCCTGGCATTCCCAAGGTGCTTGAAGCATGGTCCAACGGTTATCCGCCGTTGCCTTTGGCTTCCGGGAGTCAGGTTGGGGGCATGTCTTCAGCTGTTGCTGGTAAAACTCCTAAGAAGAAGGGTAAGATTACCAATCCCTGCAAGTTGTGTGAAGGGCACCATGCCATTCACCTTTATCTGTATATGGATGAAGCCAAGCAAGTTTTGGACAGCCCAACTGTTTCCACACCATGCCTCCCAGCTGGTTATAAACAACTCTCTTTGAGTCTTCCACTAGTTGATCCTACGATTGGTCAAGAGTCATCCTTGGTCGATCCCGCTCCCTCGGAAATTCAATTTCAGGAATCCATTCTCGACCAACCATTGGTCGTGGGATCAGTTGAGCTGGTTTCGTCTTCGGTGCACCAGGTCTTTTCCATTGAGAGTGGATCTCACACCCCTCAGGTTCTTCTTGTTTCTTCATATTCCTCAAACTTGGAGAAAGATTCTCTTATCCCTATATCTCAAGAAGTTTCTCCTCCGCCTCCCGTGATGGAGGTCCTGGAGGATACCCCTCCCACCTTCGAGATGGAGGTCGCAGAGGATGCTCCTTCTTCTACCATAACACCAGGGGAAGACCATCTCGGTTCGATGGTGGCCCCTCCAAGTAGTTTTGTCGCTTCCTTCAATTGGAATCGATTTTCAGGATACCGCCTTCCGTCTTATGTGCCTTTCGAGATCACAGTACAGGATTTTGGTCTGGTTGTACCCAACACCATTATAGATGAAGGTGCTTCTGTTAGTATTTTATCCTCAACTTCTTGGCAAGCTTTCGGTTCACCACCGCTTGCGCCTGTTTCGCAGAATCTGTTGGCATTTAACAGAAGAACGAGTCAACCGTTAGGGATCCTTCCAAGGTTACCTGTTACGTTGGGAGGCAAAACTGTCCATATGGACATGATGGTTGTTCCAGGCCCCTTGGATTTCAATATGCTTTTGGGGCGCGATTACACCTATGCCATGGGAGCGCTTGTCTCCTCCATTTTTCGTGTGGTCTGTTTTCCGCATGAAGGATGGATCGTGACCATTGATCAGCTTTCGTTCTTTGGTCCTGATGTGGCAACTGGCCCACCATCATCCCTTCCTGGTTTTTATCCACCTGTTGTATCTGCCCCACCGCAAGTCAACTATGTGGCTACCTACCCCGTGCCTGTGCTCAGTGATGAAGGCGTCGTGCATCAGGTGCTGGGGGCATTGGTAGCTGAATTCCAGGATTTTTTCCTTCCAGTGGGAGTGGAACTCTTGGAAGCGATGACTTCTTATTCATTATGATGAAGTTGGTCAGAGCATGGTTCCTTGTCTTGTGTCAATCTCCTTAAAAAATGAAACAAGGTCGTTGGAGCAAAGTTCCTTGTCTTGTGTCAAGCTCCTTAAAAAAATGAAACAAAGTTGTCGGAGCATGGTTCCTTGTCTTGTGTCAAGCTCCTTAAAAAATGAAACAAGGTCATTGGAGTAGAGTTACTTGTCTTGTGTCAAGCTCCTTAAAAAAATGAAACAAAGTTGTCGGAGCAAAGTTCCTTTTCTTGTGCCAAGCTCCTTAAACCATGAAACAAGGTGTCCTGAGGATAGTTCTTTTAATGTGTCAACCTCGTTAAAACAATGAAAAACGTTGTTGTTCAATTCGACTCTTTGATCAGATCTCGTAAAATCCCAGTCGAGTCTTTCTTAGATCTTGTAACTTGAACCTTCAATCCCTCCATCTATTTACTCAGGTGCACGGATCGAAGCTTGGGGGGCATGTACCTCAAATTGAGTCACCATGCTGGGGGGCATGCTTAATTTTTTCAAGCATAGTTTGTTTCCGTTTCAAGCTTGTGTAAAAATGAAACCAATTTCAAGCAGGGTTTCCTGATTTCAAGCTTGTGTAAAAATGAAACCATTCCCTTTACCTCTTGTGATTGCCATTTTATCAGCCTATTTTTTCCAGATGAACCTTGGTTTTCTCACTCCATCGTCACTATCTGCCTGGCCGATCATATGCCTTCACTTGGTTGTTTTACCCGTTCCTGAGGAACCTCTATGATGAGTGGTCTTGTTAGCCAACCTCTTGACTTTTATCATGTTCTGAGCAGTTCCACCATCACCGGAACCAGTTGCTACCCTTTATACCACTCATTCCCCCAGGAGGAGTCAACTTTCAACTCTTTTCTGACTCTCTAAACATGAAAAGATTTCCTAGTCACTTGTCGTTTCGATCTTGTTAAAGTGGCCGCGAAATGACATCTACCCAGTATACGTTTACCCCTTTTTCGGGCTGGGATAGATTATTTACGAAAAATGAATACCCTAGCCTATCGCGACTAGGAGGTTTTCTCGGATATTGTTTTCTAACTTTTCGGGTTCGAGGAACTATCTACGAAAAGGGACTGTTGGAGTTTACTTTTTTGTTGTCTTTTCAAACTCTCTAAACATGAAAAGACGCCGAGTTCACCCTTTTTCAGACTCGTTAAACCCTGATGACATTGGATTCAGTCGAAATGACGTTATTCGAGTCGCTCCTTCCTAGGGCTCGTTAAATGTACTAGGATGGATTTGCCCGAAGGGTGGACTTATATTACAAGCATATGCTATCCCCTTCAAGCTTGTTATCAAAAATAATTGAGGTACTCGCAAGAAATGGTGGGGAAAAATGGAACCAGCATCATTGTCGTGTCGGCAGTATGTCGCTCTTGAACATGGCACTTGTCTGCATTCGTGTTGGGTTGGGGACATCTCATCTCGTTTTTCGCTTACCTCTGTGGGTTTCGGTAATCTCTTTTGGCCTCTCATTTTCTCGTTTCCTCATCACCATGACCTTTGATCCGTTGATGTCAAATACTGTCAAATCCACTTTTGTGTCGTTATATGTTCAAGAGAAGTTGACCTCTGCAAAGTATCAACCTTCCTCTGATTCTCATATGATCCTAATTCACAAAAAAATCATGTTCCTCTGTCTCATGTCGATGATGTGGGAAACCTTATGGCCCACCTTCGATCAAGGTCACTTCCTGTCGACTTCAGCTCATTATCCAAGAAGCTGATCTAGAGACTCCCTTATGGTACCTTGGAGCTTGCATGCCTCACAGGCGGTGTTCGTCGCATTCGACGTGGAGGTATTCATCATTGGGCTCCGTACCTGCAGATTCTACCATGTTCGATGCCGCCATTGATTCCCACGACAGTAGATTGCACCTATAGTACCGATCCGAGGTCATCATCATTATTGGTGGTTCCTCTCGCTGCCCTGCTAATGCCTTACATCATCGTCGGTAATTAGATGGTGTTTCTGCATGTTCGTACTGTACCCTCACATATTTGCATGCGTTAATTGTACTTTCAGTTCTCAAGATTAGATGGGAGCGGTGATCCTTGAATGGTGGTCGTTGTAATCCAGGCTACGATTTTGTGGATTATTATGATTGGTTACATGACTCGCTGATTGGATGGCTGCGACCATACCTGAGTCTCTTTATCGATCCTTATTGGATGGCTGCGTCCATGCCTTGGATCTAGATTATTGTATACTCTATTATGGATGGCTACGCCCATACCACATATATATCATGCATTTGATATATCAGTTGTACTTCGGCCCGTGCTCTTCCACCTAAGTGTTTTCGCCTGTGATGTTCGAAAGGCCTCACCCCCCTCTCTCTCTCGGGCCTCATGCTTTAGGGGGCATCTGTTACATAGCAATTTGTCACCGTCCCTACAATCCCCATCCCGCACATTGGAGGGCTCATTCCATGACCTGTGAGCAGAGACAAGACTTGAAAATACTTTCATTGCATCCCTCTGAAGATGAGCTTTGATCGCCCTGAAAACATCTCCCTGCAAAAAACCCTAAAAATAGCTCTTTTTCCATTGGCGCGGTTCCACAGTTCAGCCCTCGCGCCAAGGGGGAAAATCCTCCAAAGAGGGCACACCAATGGGCGCTCTGTCATAGAGCCGCACCCGCGTCAACCATATTAAGAGGTTTTTTTTAAAAATAAAAGGCGGAAGTTTCGTCCTAACAAATTCCTGGACTGATTTCTATCTTGAGTTGGGAGGTTTGGCTACGGATTTCCGTAGAGAGGAAGTGGTTTGCCACCTCTCATGGAAGCTTCCTTGATGATAGGGCCAATCCCATAATTATAGGGATCCCAACTCCCCTTCCTCCTTCTATAAAAGCTTGCTCTTCTCCATGGCAAGCTAATCTCCAAGTTCCCAAGAGTTTTCACATCCTTATGCTGAAAGAGCCTTCTTGATTCCCTTAAGGCCAAATCCAAGCAAGGAGACTATTGCCAAGTATCTAGAGAGAGAGGCTTGTCCCATCCCTGACAATCTTTATCGAGACATGTTGTGCTGACGACCCACTAAAGGAGAGTGCTGCGTCGAAGCTATGGTTGTATTCTTCTTTTGAATCTTTAATCATAAGCGACTATCGGTTATGGTTCCACTCTTGTTCTTGATCATGTTCATGAGTTATGTCCTCTTTGACTGACATATAGTTGTATGTACTAGATTTTATGCTTGCGTTTGTGTTGTTTCTTGCATGTGCAGGTGTCTGATCATGGAGATCGTGAGGATTGTGATCTACCAGGGGGAAGGAACGGGAGCATCGCCTCTTCTACAAACGACAACGTTCGATTCCAGGTAAGCCTTCCTCACAAGTCGGTTTATTTGCGATTAGGAACCTGCACTGTAGCGTGTTTGATTGTTGCTAGACCCGATCTGGGCTAGTAGGGATCGCCTCTGTCCGCAGAGGGGATTTACCTCCTCAACAATCCCACAAGGAAACCTCTTCATTGTCTTAGCATATCCGATAGAGCTAGAGCTGGCAGTTGAAACTCGGGTTGCACCTCAAGTCCCAGCAGCATTGGAAGTAGAGGAGGGAGTCGAAATGATAAGATTAAATAACTGAGAAAACAAAAAACCTTGGAGGATCAAAAAAACAGTAAGGGAATCCTATAAGTTCTAGACCAAGTGCGCCAAGCTCTAGAATATGATGTGAATTTGGATCAGGTCAACTTCGATGAGCGAGTTATGGTCACCTACCTTTGAAACTGGGAAAAATATGGAACATCGAATATTCCCCAAGATCAACTGAATCAATTCCATCAAATATTTAAAGTCTAGGAGAAACACCAAGCCTCAGTAGATTTCCCTCCTGAATTGACTTTAGTTATATGCGAAGAAAACAAATCCATGCAAGGGAAAAAAACCTAGCTTGAGCTCTAGGAAGAGGGGCATAAGGCCAACCTCTAAAGTGATCAGGGAAGGAGGGGAAATCTTAGTCAACTCAGGTCGAACCAATGTACCGACGAAGTATTACTAGTGATCCCTCCCCCCTCCCCCCCCCTCCCCCCTTAATTAATTTGATATCATGAAATATACAAGGCCTCAAATCTAAGGTAAAGTTGAGTTATCTGAAGGAAATAATGCACGCGTAGAAGCCAGACATAGTAGTCCTCGAGGAAACTAAAGTTATGGAGAAAAAACTTAAAAATATTTCCAGAAGGAGCTGGCCAGTAGCAGAATGCATGGATCTGGAAGAAAGGGGTAGTGCAGGCGGTTTGGGTATCCTCTAGGACCCTTGATCCATTTCTTTCGAACAATGTATCACTGACCCCCATACCCTTTCTAGCCAATTTGAATGCATCAAATCTTTGGAAAAGGTCTGGTTGACCCAAGTTTACAGCCCCACATTACCAGGGATGAAAGAAATATTTCTCCTTATTCAACAAAACTTTAAGGAGGTTTTGGGGGACACCAACTAGATCGTGGAAGGAGACTTAAGCCTCATCAAAGATCTCGGTGAAAAAAGAGGAGGAATTTGGTAGTTGGATCCGATATCCTTAACTTTCTAGGAAATCATCCAAGGTTTGGGAGACGAAGATATTTATTTCAAGAATGATGCCTTCACTTAGAACAATTGATAGGGAGGGAAATGTCAAAGAGCTTCAAAGCTAGGTCAATTTCTTCTTTTATATAGCATCCTCTAGTAGGATCTATTTTTCCAGACTAATTTACTCCTATGCCTAGGATCGAATCATTGAACGATATGTTTGGAAATGGACTTGGGGATGACCCCCTGCAATCCCCCGTTTTGATTTGAATATTTCTGGATTGAGAAACCAAACTTTTTGACTAAACTGGAATATTGGTGGAAAGGAATGAGGGTGAAAGGTCGTAACCCAATAGAAACCTTCCAACTAAAGTTAAAATAATTAAATGGAAAAATAAAAGAGTGGAAGAGATTGGACTTCGATAATATTCACCTGGAGAAGTGGGGACTTGAAGAATATATGTGATCTACTCATCAACAGATCATCTTGGAAGGGACAAATATTAACAGACTTAGAGTAATGAGAGAAACAGTTGGAAAATCTGTGGAAACATAAGTCGTGGGTCCAATGGCTCAGGGAGGGCGAGAAGAACATGAAATTTTTCCATAATTTTATGTTGAAGCAATGCTAGTTTAACTGAATATTCTCCGTAAATAGCTCTGGTGGTTAGTGATGTTGGGAATATGATGCAAAGTGTTGTCCTCAATGGCAACCCACTGAATAAATATGAAGACATGCGACTGTTGACATGTGTTTTCCTTGATGGCAATCCACCTGATGAAGTTATTCTTGATCTGATGGACTTGATAAATGATGTAACTCTGATATGAAATGATGTTTGATGCTGAGTGTTGTCCTTGAATGGCAACACACTTGATGAAGATGATGGCAACTTACTTGATGAAGTTGTGCTTGATAGAATATGGTTTGATGAACTAAATCTGATGTATCTACAGTGAGTACAGAAGACAATGAAGAAAGGAATTCAGCTTGTGCAAAATCTATGGTGAAAAGAGTATGTCTCAAGGAATATGCAGATATGTCTAGGGGAAATCGCGTATGCACGCGGGAAAGAATGTGTCAAGTCGCGTATGGGCAAAAGCGCTCAAAAAGTGCAAAACCAGGGGTAACCACCATGGTATTGACCCATTGTATTGGGTGATGATTCGTCTAAATGATCCCGTCCAGGAATACCATCGGAAGTAATGTGGTTTTGGCTCATGGTATTGAAAAAGGGTAAACCTATATAAAGAGAAGAAATTCATTGTGCAAAGTATGAGCATGGGTGCAAGATGTCTGAGCTTGAATGAATACTTCTCTCTGGAGTATATCTGAATGGAAAGGGTTACAGTTGAATGAAAGATCTGAATGTATGATGCACCAATGAAGGAGTGATGAAGAAGGGGATCTAGATCTGTATTGTTCTTGTATCTGCTAGATCTGTTCATGGAAGGCCTAGATCTGAGATGAGGCGAACATCTGTCTGAAGCAAAAGGGTAAATATGAACTGAATATCTGATCTGAAGAAGTATGCTGCTCTATAATAGTTGAAGATCTATACGCTAGTTCGCCGCAGAGGAAGCACGTATATACGCGGCTTCGCTGAAGAGAAAGCGCGTATGCGCAATAAAATTGGCTCTATAATTTATACTGAAGTATACGCGGGTTTATGTGAACGGAAGCGTGTATATACGCGACATCAGAGAAAGGAAAGCGCGTATGCAAACTAGGGTTGCTGAAGTCTGTGGTAAGAAATGTCTGATCTGATCTGCTGGTTTACTAATATCTGTCAGTGAGTTATATGTATCTGTTTCATGGTTGACTGTGCTTAAAAGTATGGAAAGGGTCCAATTTGAAAATATGATGAAATGTGGCCTGCAAGTGGTGTCCTAAAGGAAGCTTTGGATCCAGTGTGAAAATTGATGAAACGTGGTCCATAGAGGTGCTGAGGGTTGTAGCCTTCAGTCAGGGGGTTGTAGCTCCCTTCCAGGTGAGGCTGGTAAACGAGATCAGGGGGTCGTAGCTCCCTTCCAGGAGAGGCCGGTAAATGAGTCAGGGGGTTGGAGCTCCCTTCCAGGAGAGGCTGGTAAACGAGCGCAGGTGGGTGCCTGCGTGCTGGTCAAGTCTGCGCCAGCACATATGTTGTAAGATGTTTTCTCTATAATAAAATATTGAAGGCTGAGCAACTGCAGCGGTGGTTTTCTCCCGATTTGGGTTTCCACCTAAAAATCCTGGTGTTCATGTGTGATGCTTTATGTGATGGCTTATTCTGTTCTTACTGCACATGTTTACTGTTTATTAAACATCTGATGAATGAATGATGGAATAATAGGAGTGAAGATTTAATGACATATCTAGATCTCTGTGTATACGCTAGTTTCATAAAGGGGATCCGCGTATATACGCTAGTTTACTGAATGAAAGTAGCGTATGGGTTTTAAGGAATGAAAAAGTAAAAAGATTTGATTATGCAGTAAATACTGATTCACCCCCCCCTCTCAGTATTTTTCCCAACAATTGGTATCAGAGGGTGGTCCTTCTGCAGAAGCTTGATCGCTTGAAGGAGATCCGTCGCAATGGGAAGTCAAGAAGGAGTGATGTCTATAAAGCCACCTTTATTCAATGGAAGCAATCTGATATTCTGGAAGGTACGAACAAAAGCATATCTGCAAAGTCTTGGTGCAGATGTATGGGCAATCGTGGAAGAAGGTTATCAATACCCGACAAGTATTCCTATTGATGCTGCTGAAAGAAAGAAGTATGAAATCAATGCCAAAGCAGTGAATGTCTTATTAGGAAGCATGTCTGAATCAGAATTTGCTAAAGTGATGTAGCTACATTCAGCAAAAGAGATATGGGACAAAATCATTCTGAGCTATGAAGGAGATACAAAGGTAAAAAATGTAAAACTCCAAACTCTTAGAATCGAATATGAAAATTTGAAGATGCATAGTGATGAAACTATTGCCATTTTCTTTCTTCGTCTAGATGATATTGTAAATCGGATGAGAAATTTGGGTGAAACCATAACCGATACTACTCTGGTGGAAAAAGTCTTAAGATCCTTGACTTCAAAATTTGACTCTAAAGTTTCAGCCATTGAAGAAAGGCAAGATCTGAAAACTCTTACTATTGTTCAATTACATGGTATTCTGACTGCTTTTGAAATGAGGCAAGGAGGCCCTTCTCAAATAAAAGAAGCTACTTTTAAGGCATCTTCAAAAGGAAAAGAAAAGGAAGTTGTCAAAGAATCCAGCTATATATCTGAAGAAGAAGAAGAAGCAAATTTTGTAAGAAGACTTCAACTAGGTACCGGAAAGTTCAAAGGTAAGCTTCCTTTCAAATGTTTCAATTGTGGAAGAGTTGGTCATTATGCTGCAAAGTGTCCTTATAAAGAAACATTGGCTAAAGGAAAAGAAGCAGCAAGAAGGAATAAGAATCGATCTAGCACAAGAAAAAGTTATTATACTAATAAAGACAGTGATGGATCATCTAATAGTGAGGAAGAATGTGAAGAAGACTTTAGACTTCTCATGGCTTTTGAACAAAGAGAAGAAAAGGATACTTTTGTGGATGCTCTAGAGGACAATGAGTTTCTTGAAGAAAACAATCAACTCAAAGTAAGCCTAGAAGAAAAGAACATAATCATAGAGACTCTTGAAAATCAGCTTGAAGCAAAGGAAAAACACATTGAGGAATTGGAGTGTGAAGTAGTAAGTCTAAGGAAAGATAATGAGAAAGTGAAGACTCTCAATCTTAGATTTGCTAAAGGTTCAGAAACCTTAGATGAGATTATCAAGACACAACGGTCTCCTCTTATAAAAACAGGTCTTGGATATACTGGGGAATCTTTCCAGACTTCAGCTCCAAATTATCTGAAAGCAGTCACAACTGGTTCTCTTCATTCAGCCACTTAGCAAGGGAACAAAGGATCTTTACAGGTAAAGCATGATCATCTCAAATCAAGGATCACTAACAGGGAGATCCCTCAAAGAAGCAACAACCAACAGGTAAATTCAAATAGAAGATTTCATGATCGAAGAAATTTCTACTTCAATGGACAATGTTTCTCATGTCACAATTTTGGTCATAAAGCTGTTCAATGTGTTGCATATAAAACCATCATGACAAGAGAAGCAAGAAAGAAAAGAATAAATATTGAACCAAAGAGGAACACCTATAACAACTTTTCTCCTCTTCAAAACGAAGTTGAATGTACTTATTGCAATAACTTTGGTCATGAAGAATTTGAATGCAGGAGCAAGGTCCAGCCAAAAGAACATGTTCCCTCAAGCTCTAAAGTATGGAAAGAGAAAGAAATACCGGTTGAAAATTGTGGGATAGCGTTATTTGCGGAAGGTGAAGAAAATCAATGGTACATTGATAGTGGGTGCTCAAGACACATGACAGGTGACAAAAGCAAACTTCATACTTATAATGCTCTGGAAAAGGAAAAGAAAGTTACATTTGGAAATGATACTCCTGCTGTAATTAAAGGAAAAGGGTTAGTATTTCTAAAAGAAAAGGTGAAGGCTAAAGATGTCATGTATGTGGATGGATTAAGGCATAACCTGTTAAGTGTTAGTCAAATGTGTGATCAAGGAGTAGAAGTGGTCTTCAGTTCCAAAGAATGTGTGGTTCGTGATCTTGACACAGGTAAAATCATTATAAAAGGAAAAAGAAATCCAAGCAACCTGTATGTACTAAACGGCATAGATCAATGTTACTTAAGCAAGTCTTCAGAAAATTGGCTATGGCATAGAAGGCTGGGGCATCTGAGTTTCTCTCAAATCAACAAAGCAAGTAGACTTCAAGCTGTTCGTGATCTTCCCAAGGTCAATCTTCCGGAAAGTACCATATGCAAATCTTGTCAATTTGGTAAGCAGACCAGAGTACGATTTAATGCCAAAGAAGGATCATCAAGTAAGCCTCTTTAACTCATTCATACTGATATCTGTGGACCTATGAGGAAAAAGTCATTACGTGGGGAAGAATACTATATCTTATTTATTGATGACTACTCTAGAATGTGTTGGCTCTAAGCCTGGCTAAACACAAAGATGAAGTATTTGAAAATTTCTTCGCATCTTTCAAAGCAGAATAGTTAAGTTTTGTTCAGATCTAAAATCAAGGGCACCAGAGATTTGATCGAGGAGGAGAATATACATCAAATGAATTTTTTGAATTTTGTGAACAACATGGCATAAAAAGGAAATTTTCCGTACAGTAATTTCACAACAAAATGGCGTAGCAGAAAGAATGAATAGAACAATTCAACAAATGGCTAGAGCTATGCCTGATGATTCTGGAACTCCTGACATGTTCTGGGGAGAAGCAGCACATACAATAGCAAATATTCTCAACAAGGCACATGTTCGAGTAAATAGTGACAAAACTCCATATGAACTCGGCAAATTAACCGTGAAGCATTTAGAGTTTTTGGCAAATGCTTTATCAAAACAGTCAGTTGAAAGCTGGCAAGTTTGAACCTAGACCGTTTGAAGGAATAGCTTTTGTTACTCATCTTCAAGTAAAGAAGGTACTGTAATAAAAGGTTTTCGAAAGATTTGAAATGTATTGATGTTGTTATTGATGAGTCTCCTACAGCTCCTAAAGAAGAAAAACAAACAACAAAAGAAGATGATGGTGACTTATGTCCTTCTACATCAAATATAAATGATATAGACAGTGGATCCAATGAAGAACCTGAAAATGATCTATCTGAAAAAGCTCCATCCAGATATGTTCAAAAGAATCATCCTGAATCTCAAATTTTGGGAGACAAGGAATCAAGTGTACGAACAAGGAGAACTCTTGTGGGATCTTCTAGTCATCTGGCACTTCTATCCACAATTGAACCACACAATGTCAATCAAGCTAGCAAAGATGAATGTTGGAAGCAAGCCATGAATGAAGAGATTGATCAAATTGAAAAGAATGACACTTGGGAATTGGTACCAAGACCACATGATAAAAATGTCATTGGAACTAAATGGATTTTCAAGAACAAGTTAAATGAGAATGGGGATTTTGTAAGAAACAAAGCTAGATTGGTTTGCAAAGGGTATACTCAACAAGAAGGTATAGAATTTGAAGAAATTTTTGCTCCTGTAGCTAGACTTGAAGCCATAAGAATGTTTCTTGCTTTTTCAAGTTATCAACAAATCAAAGTCTATCAAATGGATGTAAAATCTGCTTTTCTTAATGGTGATCTAGAAGAAGAAGTATATATAGAACAACCAGAAGGATTCATTTTGGGAAATGATGCAAATCTTGTTTGTAGACTTAAAAAGGCTCTATATGGTCTCAAACAAGCTCCAAGGGCTTGGTACTATCGTCTTGACAAATATCTTCATCAACAAGGATTTTCAAAGGGGTCTGCCGATAGCAACTTATACACAAAAGTTGAAAATGATAAACTATTGATTGTTGTTGTATATGTTGATGATATCATTTTTGGGAGTAACGAAGAATATATGAGTCAGAAATTTGCTTCTGTCATGCAGCAAGAATTTGAAATGTCTTTGCTTGGGGAACTAACTTTCTTTCTTGGCTTGCAAGTGCATCAATCTACAGATGGTATATTCCTATCACAAGAAAAATATCTTAAGCAAATCTTGAAGAAGTATGGCATGGAAGAATGCAAACCTGTAAGCACTCCAATGATAACCGGATGCAATCTCAGCTCTCATGATGATTCTCCCACGGTGAATCATGTCCGTAATAAGCATCATTTATAGTAAGTCGATTATCTCACCGGGACTAGACCAGACATTATGCATGCAGTTGGGATTGTTGGACGATTCCACGCTAATCCACAAGAGTCTCACCTTCAGGCTGTTAAAAGAATTTTCAAATATCTTCAAGGAACTCAAGACCTTGGTCTATGGTATCCAAAGAATGTTGATCTTACTCTTCATGCTTACATTGATGCAGATTGGGCTGGAAGTGTTGATGATCGGAAAAGCACTAGTGGTGGTGCATTCTATATGGGACCCTGGTTAGTATCTTGGTTCAGCAAGAAGCAAAATTATATTGCCTTATCTACAGCAGAAGCAGAATATGTGGCTGCCACATCTTGTTGCACTCAACTCCTTTGGATGATGCAAACCTTACAAGATTTTCAAATCAAATGTACACCTCCTGTCCCCATTAAGTGTGACAATACAAGTGCCATTAGTATTTCAAAGAATCCTGTTATGCATTCGAAGACCAAGCACATTCCCATCAAGTATCACTTCTTACGTGAATAAGTGCTTGAGCAAAAGGTGAAGTTGGAGTATGTTCCCTCCAAAGAACAAGTTGCTGATATCTTTACCAAACCTCTGCCCAGGGAAGCATTCGAGTATCTAAGACAGAAGCTGGGAGTGTTCTCTACCAATCAAAAGCACAAATCTGCATAAATTTTGAAGATGGCATTGGATATGCGGATTTCCTGAAACACAGTCGCGTATATATGCAAGTCCATGCATAGAAAACCACGTATCTGATTGCTGACATTTTTCTGTTTGGAGTCAGCTCTTTTCAGCACAGCTGCAGTGCTGTTTGGTATCTCTGATACTGTTTGGTATCTCTGGTGATGTTCCAGTTCTCATAATTCTTTTTCTAATGTTTTGATAAAGATGCCTTGATGATTTGTTGGTGAAAGTGTTCAGGATGCACAAAATAAGGGGGAGCCTTAGTCATATGAAAAGGATGCTTGGATGCACAGGTTCAGGGGGAGCAGTAGCTTTGCTGAGTATAATGCATTATTGGCATTATGATGGTTCTGAAATATGTTCTTTTTCTTGAAGTCTTTCTGGTGTTGGTCATATCTGTAATTTGATGAAAAGGTCTTGTTGAGACCCATGATGTAAAATTGTAATATTCAGTCATGCAAGGACTTGTCAATTTTGTAAACCCACTTGGTTGGGTAGCTGAGTCAAATATTGTAAACCCACGTGATTGGGTAGCTGAGTCAAATTCGTAATCCCACTTGGTTGGGTAGTTGAGTCTCTTATGTAAATCCACTTGGTTGGATCTTTGATGTAAGTATGAGTCATTGGTGATAGGAACTTCATAGAGTCATGTACTTCATTGGAAAATATGTTTGAAGATTCAGCATGAACTCAGGGGGAGCTTGGTCATTTCAGTATATATCAGATCTGCATAATGCTTCTTCCACATGAGGAGAAAAGGGGGAGAGTATGTTGGTTTTTGATCCGCCCTTTGCCCTTGATGTCAAAGGGGGAGAGTGATATGGTGTTTGAATGGTGTCAAAAATGGAGAGAGTGACATGGTGTCATGTACCTATCTGTTGTGTTAACCAAACGCCATCGTGGTTGCCATCAAGTCCAAAGGGGGAGATTGTTGGCAATATGATGCAGAGTGTTGTCTTCAATGGCAACCCACTGAATAAAGATGAAGACATGCGATTGTTGACATGTGTTGTCCTTGATGGAAATCCACCTGATGAAGTTATTCTTGATCTGATGGACTTGATAAATGATGTAACTCTGATATGAAATGATGTTTGATGCTGAGTGTTGTCCTTGAATGGCAACACACTTGATGAAGATGATGGCAACTTACTTGATGCAGTTGTGCTTGATAGAATATGGTTTGATGAACTAAATCCGATGTATCTACAGTGAGTACAGAAGATAATGAAGAAAGGAATTCAGCTTGTGCAAATTCTATGGTGAAAAGAGTATGTCTCAAGGCATACGCGGATATGTCTAAGGGAAGTCGCGTATGCACGCGGGAAAGAACGTGTCAAGTCGCGTATGGGCAAAAGCGCTCAAAAAGTGCAAAACCAGGGGTAACCACCATGGTATTGACCCATTGTATTGGGTAATGATTCGTCTAAATGACCCCGTCTAGGAATACCATCGGAAGTAATGTGGTTTTGGCTCATGGTATTGAAAAAGGGTAAACCTATATAAATAGAAGAAATTCATTGTGCAAAGTATGAGCATGGGTGCAAGATGTCTGAGCTTGAATGAATACTTCTCTCTGGAGTATATCTGAATGGAAAGGGTTACAGTTGAATGAAAGATCTGAATGTATGATGCACCAATGAAGGAGTGATGAAGAAGGGGATCTAGATCTGTATTTTTCTTGTATCTGCTAGATCTGTTCATGGAAGGCCTAGATCTGAGATGAGGTGAACATCTGTCTGAAGCAAAAGGGTAAATCTGAACTGAATATCTGATCTGAAGAAGTATGCTGCTCTATAATAGTTGAAGATCTATACGCTAGTTTGCCGCAGAGGAAGCACGTATATACGCGGCTTCGCTGAAGAGAAAGCGCATATGCGCAATAAAATTGGCTCTATAATTTATACTGAAGTATACGCGGGTTTATGTGAATGGAAGCGCGTATATACGCGACATCAGAGAAAGTAAAGCGCGTATGCAAACTAGGGTTGCTGAAGTCTGTGGTAAGAAATGTCTGATCTGATCTGCTGGTTTACTGATATCTGTCAGTGAGTTATATGTATCTGTTTCGTGGTTGACTATGCTTAAAAGTATGGAAAGGGTCCAGTTTGAAAATATGATGAAATGTGGCCTGCAAGTGGTGTCCTAAAGGAAGCTTTGGATCCAGCGTGAAAATTGATGAAACATGGTCCATAGAGGAGCTGAGGGTTGTAGCCTTCAGTCAGGGGGTTGTAGCTCCCTTCCAGGTGAGGCTGGTAAACGAGATCAGGGGGTCGTAGCTCCCTTCCAGGAGAAGCTGGTAAATGAGTCAGGGGGTTGGAGCTCCCTTCCAGGAGAGGCTGGTAAACGAGCGCAGGTGGGTGCCTGCGTGCTGGTAGGAGTCTGCACCATCACATATGTTGTAAGATGTTTTCTCTATAATAAAATATTGAAGGCTGAGCAACTGCAGCGGTGGTTTTCTCCCGACTTGGGTTTCCACCTAAAAATCCTGGTGTTCATGTGTGATGCTTTGTGTGATGGTTTACTCTGTTCTTACTGCATATGTTTACTGTTTATTAGACATATGATGAATGAATGATGGAATGATCTAAGTGAAGAACCTATGTCATAATTAGATATCTGTGCATACGTGATTTTCATAAAGGGTATCCCCGTATATCCGCGAGTCTGTTTCAGGAAAGTAGCGTATGGGTTTTAGAAGCAAGAAAAAGCAAAAGTTTTGAATATGCAGTAAATACTGATTCACCCCCCCTCTCAGTATTTTTCCCAACAAGTGACAGGTTCAACATGAGGAAATTTTAGAGGATTTGATTGGCCACTTCCAATCCTTGTTCACTGAGCCAAATATGGATAGGAGTGAGGCAATTTCAAGGATCCACCTACATGTTCAAAAAATAATTAAGGAAGATCAAAATGAGGCCCTTATGAGAGAAATATCCTTAGAAGAAGTGGATGAATTGGTCAGGGCTCTTTCATCGAATAAAGCCCGAGGCTTATATGGTTTCACATCAGAATTATTCAAGGCTCATTGGAAATGGTTGGTTAACAATATTTATGAGATAGTTGAACACTCTCACTACTCCCAATGGGTCTAGTTGAGCCTGAACACAATGTTCCTGAAGCTCATCCCCAAGAACGTCATGATGTTGGGCTTGAGTGGCTTCCAAAGAATAGCTCTTTGTAATGTAATTTATAATATTCTTTCAGGAATCCTAATACGCTGGCTCAAACCTTTGGTTCAGATTATCGTTCAACAAAAATAACTGAGTTTCGTAGAAGGGCGGAAAATAACAGACTCGATATTGGTGGCTCATGAGCTAGTGCACTCCTTGTCCTCATCCCAAACCCCAAATATTCTCATCAAATTAGATCTTTCCAAAGCTTATTATTTTTTAAATTGGGATTATTTGTTGTCTGTGCTTGCTGCTTTTGGCTTCTGCCCTTCCTAGATCAGGTGGGTCAAATCCACGATTTATACTCTATTCTTTTCAATCCTTGTGAAAGGAGCACCCTCTCAGCCCTTTCGTGAACCCAAATAGCTCAGACAAGGAGAACCCATTTCTCTGATTCTATTTATTATAGTAGTAGAAGGATTTGGAAGGCTTATGAAATTGGTGGTTGAATCTCGTTGCCTCATGGGCATTAGGATCTCACAAGAAGCTCCTCCTCTAACCCACCAGTAATTTGTTGATGACAACATGCTATATGGGAAACCCAATTTAAAAGAGGCTAAACTAATTGGATCTATTTATAGAGAAAATAACACAATGACCTGTTTAGAGCAGTGAAACCCTATAATCTAAAGCTTCGATACCAAACGTTATGAAACCAACTCCAAAAATAGAGGAAAAGAGAGAGCGACGCCTTAGAAATAAGCCACTTCAAGTGGGCAACCTCCTTTACATTACATAAATGAACAATTCTTGGATGATACAAATGACAAAACCTCCTTTCTATATATAGGACTCCATGGGGTCACAATATAATCCTATCCGACCTAACAATAATAATGTAAGGGAACAATAATAATAATATGGGGGTTACACGGGTACAACAATAATAATAAGGGGAGCTACACTAACATAATAAGAGACTACACTAGTACTATAGGGACCTAACAATTATGTTGAATATTTGCTAGTTTAACTGAATCTTCTCTGTAAATAGCTCTAACGGTTAGTGACTGGTTCAACATAAGGAAATTTTATAGGATTTGATTGGCCACTTCCAATCCTTGTTCTAAGCCAAATATGGATAGGAGTGAGGAAATTTCAAGGATCTAGCTACATGTTCAAAAAATAATTAGGGAAGAACAAAATGAGGCCCTTATGAGAGAAATATCCTTAGAATAAGTGGAGGAATTGGTCAGGGCTCTTTCGTCAAATAAAGCCCCAGGCCTAGATGGTTTCACATCAGAATTATCCAAGGCTCGTTGGAAATTTCTGGTCAACAAGATTCACGAGCTAGTTGAGCACTCTTGCTCCTCCTAATGGGTCTAGTCAGGCCTAGACACAATGTTCCTGACACTCATTCCTAAGAAGGGCACGACGTTGGGCATGAGTGGCTTCCAAACAATAGATCTTTGCAATGTAATTTATAATATTATTTCAGGAATCCTAGTACACTGGCTTAAACCTTTGGTTTAGATTATATTTCAACCAAAACTGTCAAGTTTCATAGAAGGGCGAAAAATAATAGATGAGATATTGGGGGCTCATGGGCTGGTACACTCCTTGTCCTCATCTCAAACCCTAGGTATTATCATTAAATTAGATCTTTCCAAATCTTATGATCATTTAAATTTGGATTATTTGTTGTCTATGCTTGCTGCTTTTGGATTCTCCCCTTCCTAGATCAGGTGGGTCAAATCCATGATTTCTACTCTGTTCTTTTCAATCCTGGTGAATGGAGCACCCTCTTGGCCCTTTCGTGAATCCAAAGGGCTTAGACAAGGAGAACCCATTTCTCTTATTCTATTTTTTATAGCAGCAAAAGGATTTGGAAGGCTTATGAAATTGGTGGTTGAATCTCGCAACCTCAGGATGTCATAAGAAGCTCCTTGTCTAACCCACCAGTAATTTTTTGATGACAACATGCTATATGGGAAACCCAATTTAAAATAGGATTAAAAAATTGGATCTATTTTGGAGCATTTTCAGTAGGCTTCTTGGACCTAGATCAAAAGTGAAAAATTAGACATCTTCTTCTTCAATACCCACCCTAGAGTGCAAATTCATATGATGAGAACTCTTGGATTCAAAATTGGGTCACTTCCCAACACCTACCTTGGAGTTCCTCTGGTGCCCAACTCTCTCAATATCTCCTATTGGAAGTATACATTATCATATATTGACAAGAAACTATCAAGATGGACCTTCCAGGACTTGAAATTTCTAGGTCAACCTGTTCTCCTAAAGAAGGTCCTACAGGCTATCACCGTATACTAGATTTTGGCCTTCTCGACCCCCAGAAGCATATTTAAGGAGCTTATGACAAAGTTTCGGAAATTCTTGTGGAATGTATCACATCGGCCATGAATGGGCCCTAGTGGCCTAAGATAAGTTATATAAACCAAATATCCATGGTGGCCTAGGATTGAAGGATCCAAAGTTATTATCTCAAACACTTAGTGAAAAGGTTTAGTGGAACTGGTTGGAAAGGAGGACAAGAAATATGGAAGCAATATGGACACAAAAATACAAGATAGCGGGTTGGTAGGACCCAGTGCAACATCATCAAAACTTGCCAAACAAATCCTCAATCTGGAATCGAGAAAAGGCCCACCAAAGCCTCATTCAGGATAACGGGTTCTAGGAAATTAGGAATGGTAGTAAGGAAAAATTCAGGAAATAAATTTGGATGCAACACCCCAAGTTGGATCAGGATCTTATCTTCGCCGATCTTTAGACATTTACCTCCTAGATCGGCATAGATCGGGTTAAGGACTTCTGGTTAGAACCATTTCTTGGGTCAAAATGGAGGGATTAGAAATATTCAGATAACTGGCCAATTCATGAACCCCCATTGGACTATGATGCTCTCATCTTGATTCTATGCCAACAACTTTTCAATAATGGGGAACCTGATAAATTGTAGTGGGGACACCTCCTGAAGGGAATGTTCTCCCTCAAGGAAGCCTACTTAATTTTTTCATCTACACGGGACATGGAGCCACACCCACTATGGAAGATAATTTGGTACTCTCAACTATGGCCGAAAGTATCTTTCTTCTTATGGCTAAGAGGGCATGGTAAGCTTCTTGTGTGGGACAAAATCTGGAAAAATGGTTTCCTTAGTCCATCCTGGTGCCTTATCTTCCACAACGAGGAGGAAATGATTGATCACCTCTTCAATTTATATCCCAAGGAATTGGATGTCTAGGTCTGCCATACAGATGTATTTTATGCATCTGATCGATCAAGAAATAATCTACGAAAATCCCTAGAAGCTTGGAGGTGGTCTCTCTTTAAAAAAACCCATTGTCAATAGAGCATGGTTACTCTCGTAAGGATTCGTACTATGGAACATATAGAAATCCATAAATAGGGTAGTCTTCCACTCTAAAGCATTTCAATTTAGAAACGTATGGAAAATTTTCCTTCAAGACATCAAATAAAGTTTGTCTAACTCGCATTGGTCAGACAATGACTAGAAAATAAATGGGCAGGAACGTGCCATTCTGGCTGCCCTCAACCTCCACTGGGAATATTTTGACCCTGGACCATCTCATCATCCCTCTTCAAAGAGATCCTCCTCTAGCTTGTTCACATGCCCCCCATTTGGTTTCTTAAAGCTTAATTTTGATGGGGCCTTAAAGGGTAACCCTGGGCTGACATGTATTGGGGGAATAATTCAGAATGAAAAAGGGAAAGTGGTAAAATTTTATGCAACGTAACATGGCAGTACCACAAAAAATGTAGCTGAATATTTAGCCTTGGAAAGAGGACTACATGTAGCATTGGGTGAGGGGATATCCAAACTCCAAGTCACTGGTGACTCCCAAATTTTAATATCCATCCTTCAAAGACTTATAAATGGATCTTCCACTAGTACATTTGGTCAAAATTCTGACACTTTAGTTCCGACACTTTTGACGTATTGTTGGAAATTTCCCCAATTTTTCTCAAATTTTTAAATCCCACCAACAAGTGTCGTTATAGTGATGTGTAAGGACATCATCGATATTGCGAATTTTAGGAACATCATCGGCATACCGATGTTTTGGGACACAACGTCATAACTATGACGTTTTGAAAACAAGTGTCGGTATTGCGACATTTGGAGACAACTGTTGGTATTCTCTGGATAAAGTAAGAAAAAGTTGGCATCTGGAGCTGATAGGAGAACATATCCATTCCATGCTCTCCTATTTTGAATATGTAATCATAGAGAGAATTTACCGAGAAGGTAACAAGGTTGCTGATAAACATAAAAATTGGGTAGTGAACACTAGGGACGAGATCTTATTCAAGACTAACCCCCTTGTTCATAAAATAACCACCTGATGGATCTATGTCAAATAGTGGAGGAGGAAGAGGCTTCACCAATGGGGGTGGGAATCTGGCATAATGTGGCACCCCATGGCCCATGTTCGTAAATATATAACAAGAGGATGAAGGATCGACCTCCCCAGCATATCGACTTATCCAACGTACAACGGAGCATTATGATGTTCCTGTGAACCATGACAATGTCTCGGCGAGTGTGGAAGGCAACGAATTAATGAGCGGGATGGGGTACCGAAAGTGCATTTGTGTTGGCGTTTTAGTTCAGGTATGTGTTCCCAGTGGGTGTTCTATATGCATATGGAAGAAAAAAAGTTGTCCTTTCTGGGTAGAGTGGCAACTATAGAGCTTACCCTTCTAATCTTGGCTTTGAAAATTTGTAATTCTCCTCCTCCTAGGGTGGTACCCCATGCTTCTCTACACATGAACAGTGTGGATTAAGGTGATGTTGACTAGTTGGTACTCCTCATTCAACTGGAATTAGGAGGGTGTGGCTTGCTAGTTCCTTGGAGGCTGCGAGAGGTAGTACAGTTGTAGTTTTTTTGGAGGTGACAGTGGCTCTAGGTGGAGTGCTCTTTCATAGGCTACTGGAATGTGAATTGATGTGCTTGGTGTTTATGTGGGTGGTTTTCTATGTGTAGTGGCGCCAAGGGAATTTCTTTCTTGAAGGTGACGGTGGGTGTATGGTTGTGTGGTTTGCGAGAATCGCCTTCGAGTGCTTCGTACAATGGTGGATTTAGCCTAGGTATTTTGTACCTAAATTCTCAAATTATTAGTGCTCTAAAGGGCCTAAACCTAGAATGGAAAAATTGGAGGGGTGGTGGAATTTTGGTTGTTGTGTGTTGCATCCTCTAGATTGGACGTGCTAATCCTTATACCAGTTTGGGTATTTGGAGGTCTTGGATCAGGGCGAGGAGTTTTTGGTGTCTCAATATTGGATGAGCCTTGATGGCTGATGGTGGTTCTACCAATATTAATTTGGGCATAGGTAATATTATTGTAGCTCTGATCATTATGCAACCTTCTCAATGACATGGGCGTTCCTCCCTCCCTACTATCCAGGCCTGATAGGACGCGGGGACCAAAACAAGAAAATTCAACCTTTGGATTCGAGAATGGAGGTATCAGGGTTGTGCGATGGTTGCATTAACACTAGTCGCTCCTAGCAGAGGAGTATTGGGGTGCGAGGTGGGCGCGAAGGTGATGTTCAGGTGAGGCATCGTGGAGGGCGGTATCATAAATCTCAAAGGTTTGGTGGTTTGTTATGTGGTGGTAAGGGAATTTGTGGGTCTGGAAAATTTTCAACACCTAATCCATGAGAAATTAAACACTTCTTCTTGGAGAATTGTTGTGAGTTAATTCAATCCTTGTGGGAACGGTTGGAGTTGGCTGAGAGGATCACAAGGGAGGAACATGCTGAACCAGTTTCCACCGTAGATAGGATGTACTACATCTAGTGTCAGGTTAGATAATGTGTGGTGGTGGTCTAGGGTGGCCAATCCAACTTTCAGAAAAGTTAGAGTCATGGATGGCTCATTTCGAAGGGCATGTCCAGTGCAACTTCCGCCCTCCACCTCCTCCAGGAACAATCATGGATAACCCAACTTCCATCATGTCAGGTGATTAACATGATAAATTTCTTCTGGATTAATCACATCATTAGGATTTGGTCCTAATGATGTGATTAATCTAGAAGACAATTATCTATTTTATGGATCACAAAAGTCTTAGATCTTAGATTAACATGATCTCAAGTGTTTTCTTTATGTTACTTGTCATTTGGTGTATGTGGCCTTCACATTTATGGATGATGTCCTTAGTCTCCCTTTTTTATTTTTGTCATATCTTGGAAATGGTGGTAAACAAACCTAGTTGGGCCGAGACCACCTTTTTTTTGCTAATCCATATGTATATATGTTTTACCAAATGAATAGAACTTCGAATTACAAAAAAAAGTTGTTTTAGTAATATACCGTGTTCATAATTTCATGGTTGAAATATGTTAAAAACTTAAGTTTTTTAATTCCATGGTTGAAAATTTGTCAAAATATTAAGGTTTTTTCTGAGTTATGATATTTTATCTTTAATGCTATGGTTGAAAACAAATACAATTTTAGGGTTTTTTTTAGAGTCAATATATTTTATCTTTAACAACATGGATGGAAATTGTTTGAATTAAAAGGCTTTGAGACATGACATTTTATTTTTAACATCATGTCCGAGAATTGTTGGAATTTTAAGGTTTTTCAAAGTCCTGATATTTTATCTTTAATTTCATTGCTAAAAAGTGTCAAAATTGTAACCCAATTTTTTTTTTTTTGTTCAACATCAACACTTTTTGTTTTAAGGGTGTTTTTTTCATCTTTTTTGCAAAAAAATAAATTGGTTTTTTACTGCCATCTAAAAAAAATGCTGAAAATTTACCCTAAAAAATGAAAACATTGTTCTAGCATACACTCTTTTCATTTTTAGGTTGTTTTTTCATGTTTTTTGGGCCAGAGTTCTCTATTTATGATATCTAAAGTAATATTTCTCATTTGATCGATAACTTTGTTCTCTATGAGTTCAATACTTTAGTGTACCTAGGTGTCTGCTTCTTGAAGTTGGGAGACTCAACTCTCTTCCAAGCTCCCTTAACCAAATCCTCAGCCCACTTGAATTGAATTTTCCCCATACTAGAAGAATTTTACTAAGTGGCTATCTCCATTCACCCTGGACTATGGTACTAATAATCATCATCTTGCTAGTCAATAAAACTACCAACTATCTTAGACTGAAACTGAGATATTGAGTCAGGCTCCATCCTGAGAGCTCCATCCTACTATCACTCAACCACCACAAGTCTACTTTGAGCACTCTTTGCCTTATTGGTCAAGTATAAAAATGTATCAATCTAAAATTTGTAGAGGTTCTCGATCCATACACCAATATGCTTGACTTGTCCTGATGAAAATGCTTGAGTAGGCCTTCCCTTTGTTGAATACTACATCATACCCTTTTCCTTCAAGGGATGCTACTGAGACAAGGTTTTTCTTTAATCCTGGAACATACATCACATTATTGAGATGGAGAAGGGAACCAAAATTCTACTTAAATCTTATTGTGCAAACTCCTTTGGTCATAAATCTGCTATCATCTCCAAGCTTGATATGGAACTGCATGTATTTTTCCTCCAAAATGCGAAAGAAAATTTTATTCTCTATAATGTGGAATGAAGCACTTGAGTCAATGTACCACACATTACCTCATTCTGATATTTTCATCCAAGCTATTGAGGAGAATATAATTCAAATTGAGAAGAGAGAACTTCTCCTCCACCTATTGTTACAACATTCTTGGTGGATTTCTTGTTTGGACATTTTGTAGCATAATGTCCAAATTCATGGAATTTAAATAATTGATCTTGCTAAGATCCTTCTTTTCCTTGCCTCCATTCTAAACAGACTCATTTTTTCCTTGGGCCTTCCTTCCCTTGGCTTTCTTCCCTTTGCAAACTAAAGAAAAGTTCTCCTCATATTCTATCCCAGATAAGTCTCCATCCCTTGTGCTCCTTATCTCTTCTTGCACAAGATCTAACCATAGTATCTCTTAATTAGGGAGCTTATCTCTGCCATTCATAGCATATTGGAAACTATGCCAACATTTGGGAATCCCAAGAAGAGCAAGGCTCTCAAAAGATATGTTGGTGGAACCGTCTCTCCGTCACCTCCAAGTTCATTCCTCACTTGAGTAAACCTAGATGATTTGTAGCAATGGGATCATCCTTTCCCATTCGAATGTTCCTCAATTGATTCTTCAAAGCTATTTTTTTGGTGTTACTAATGCTTTCGAACATATTAGTAAGTGGCTTCCCCATCGGTAATGGATTTTCCTTCCCATGCAAATTTGGAACAATATGGTGCCTCACTCCTAGGATCATCCTCCTAGCTTTGGCAATTTCTTTCTTCCATTGAGTCATTTGTTGTGCATATGACAGAACAGGTTTAGGAATATCAGTCTTGATGTATTCCAAAACCCCATTATCATTTAAAAAAACCTCCATTTCATCCTTCCATGCATATAAATTCAAATTCCCTTCTAGGTAATGCTCTGTCCTCAAACCATTAGATGACATGATTCCTACAATTGTAAAATTCTCGCACTAAACAATTTTCTCTCCAACGCACTTTGAATCAGATAAAGGAACTTAGTATTTATCTCTGATACCATGTAGAAAACCCTTGAAACCTTACAACTTCTAATGAGAGAAAATTGATCATAAAAGACACAAGATTTCTCTACCAAAATTATGTAGAAAGAAAAAAGTGAATAGAAACACAGTCACACATAAAACACACAATATATCTGGGGAACCCAACTGGGAAAAACCCCTCTTTCTTGTATTTAATCAACGAAGAAATATGATCTATTACATAGAATCTACTTCAATCCTGAAGTTCCCTGCAATACTAGTCAACTCCACGTAAGACTTGTTGAACACTTAGGAAAATAAGGCTTGGTGGGAAGCAGCTATTTCCTAGCGCAAATACTCCCTAAAAGATAAGATTTTATCCTATTTCCTTGAGAAAATCCCAAGAGAATTTGTTCTTCTTGATCCTCAAGCCTCTACACAAAAACCCGTGTACAATGAGTAAATAGATTTGTGCCTTCATTCAATCTCAATACGCAATTCGAATTGTGTGACCTACTAGGGCTAAATTTAGTAGCTGCAACTAGTTAACTTAGATTCAATTTAGTTAAAAAAAATAAAACTACTCAACTAAACTCAAGAATTCAAGTCTATCTCTATTCTAGAACTAGAGATCACTTAAATGATAGAGACTAGAGTTTAACTCCACCAGATAGCTAAATTTTAGCTATCAACTAGTACACAACTCACTGAAATCCACCTAACTCAAATCAATTGACAATAAACTAGTGATAGGCCACATCACTCATGTTAACTAACAACTAACTCAAATATCTATGAGACTGAATTTGAATTATCATCTTTGACTAAGACACAAGTCAAAAAATCCATTCCTTGCTACAATTTCATCAATAATGCTTTAATTTCACAGTTTTTTTTCTTTTCTTAGATTAGTGTGAATGTAGGTATTGGTATTTGATTCTAACACAAATGTAAATATCAAGGAATTTAAGATCCATAAGATTCGACGGATGCATGTTGAAATAACTCTTTCATCTCATGTTCAAGTCGAAAACCTGCAATTTTTTGCTCCCGGAGATAGTACGAACACAGATGAAATTCACATGGCTGCCTCCAAACATGTAATGTTTCAAAATTTAAAATTGGTTTCTATACTGATTCTTTTATCTCTTTCATCCCATAATTGACTATTTATCTTGAAAAAAAACTATATTACAATAATCAAAATCTTATCAAACTCTGTAGGAGACGATTTTGTTTCAATAGTTACATAAAGATCATATGTTCAAATCAATAAGGTAATTTGTGGGCCTTGACATAGAATAAGGTAACGATATGCTCCAGTTTAATATCGAAAATATATCATATACAACAAGAAACTATTAATGATTTTTTTGTATTAGGAGCATTGGGAGCTTTGGCAAGGATAATTCCAAAGACATCATTTCGAAAGTGGTTGTTAATTGGGATTCTCTCATTGGAGCTCAAAATGGAGTACAAATTAAAACATGGCCAGTAATTGGGATCTAAAGTTATAAGTACTAATCACAATTCCTTTGCTATATTCAATTATCAGTTGATAAATTATGCACTTGCAATAGAATAATTCTCAAGAAATTTAAAAGTGTGTAGAATTTTTAACCACCAATTTTATTTTTTAGGGTATTTTTATTTCTATTGCATATTTTTGGAATATCTTGGAATATGATAGTTAAGAGAAGAGTAAATTTTTTGACTAGTGACCCTGAGATTCCAAAATATTCCTAAAACTTCAAGTACATTTTGAATAGACAATCCATCCATAAAGCTTTATGTTTCCTTAATATTTACGCTGATAGGCATAGCCCCCTATCGGAAATAGCATCTTTTGTGATTATGCTAATTAATATTTTTGATCTAATGGTCTATATTGAAAGATGCTGGTATATTCTGGTCATCGCCACTAAATCAATGGATGAAATTCAAAAAAGTAACTTCCTTGCATATCTAAATCACATGTTTAAACCATACTTAAATTATTTTTTTACAAAACATGATTAAAAATTTACCGTGCCATTTGTTGACCGCCACCTATCAAATTAGGGTGAAATCTGAAAAGATACTGATACCATGGGATACCATGTGGCAAACATGGGATACCATGTGCATGGGGCCATTATGAGTGATGGTTCAAATTCGTAACGCATGCGTGATGGTTTTAACTACAGTGAAGGAAACGCTTTTTTAACCCTATCAAATTACGGTGAACTGGAAGATGAATGTGGGCGGAATGGAGTAAGATTTAGTATGATGGGCCACGCGTAAGTGTTATCGAACGTGGGCGAGAGCAAGAAAGTTGGAAACCATTTATGCCAGATGGTTTTGGAGGTGGTCTGCTCAATTTCCCAGCCAGAATCGACAGAGATCGTCTTCTCTCCGTCGTCGGTTTAATTTCATAGAAGAAGATCCGGCGAGGCTGCGGAATGTGCGGTTGTAATCTGCCGTATTAGAGACACTGTCCATATTTCTGTTTAAATCACAGGATTTCACAGATGGGCTCTAATACACAGTTTGTCTGTGTGAATTCGAGAAGAATGAGAAAGCTCGGCTACTGCCGAACTGTAGGCACAATTTTCATGTCGAGTGTATTGAAATGTGGTTTTGTTCTCATTCCACTTTCCCCCTTTGCAGAACTCGTGCCGAACCCCGAGTTGAATGCCTTTGTATGGTTGATAAAATAGGTATCCTGATGACAAGTTCGATTGTATCTGGGACTCTGAGTTATATTTAACTATTTATAATGATAATGATTTTGGTATACGGTTTGTGAGATCCAAGGAGCCCATTTCAACAAATGATACCAAGGAATTTCCTCCACCTGCTGTGATGCAAATGGCAGGGCTAATAAATAAGGGTTTTCATATCAGTTTAGATATGGCCGGTGGTCACAAAGTATTACTGCTATTATATTTTGCAGAGATGGAGAAGCTAAATATGTCTCAATCGAGATCTTTTTATGTGACAATAAATGGTGAAAAACGATCTAAAGCCATTACATCTCTCAGCAATTATTCTACCTTGGAGCTAACAATCATAACGAATCGAACATATAATTTCTACTTTGGCTTTGAGAACAGTACTAATGCTACTATTGCTCCCATTATCAACACTGTTGAGATTTACAAAATAGTTGACACACAACCCGCAACATATGCACAAGATCGTAAGCTCCCTCACTGAAATTTTGAGACTGCAACTTTTTATATCTTCATTCAACTTCTGACCACTTACTTTTTATAATGCAGTTAAAGCTCTTGAGGTCATCAAAAGTAGGTTTGGTATAAAATATTGGATTTCAGATTCTTTCTTTTTGATCCAGTGGAGAGCCATTGTCTGTAAAAGAAGTACTTCACCAATAAGAATTTCGGAAATGTAAGTTTGATTATTTCATGTGTTTAAGGTTGAAATCATAAAATTCATAGGTGAAATTGTATGTTGAAGAAAACCATATTTTTTCCAGGGATTTGTCAGGAAGGAATCTTACAGGGTTGGTGCCAAACGAAATTGGACAGTTAACAACATTAGTTAAATTGTGAGCAGAATTTGACTTCGAAAAAATCTTGATGAGGCTCATGAAATGGGGTCATAGTTTGTATTTGAATGTTGTATCAGAGAAAATGATCATGTGTGCAGTATTTACCCGTTCGTGATGAAACTTTGCAGGTCGCTCGGCAATAATCATTTCGTGGGGCCATTACCAAATTTTTCCAGTCTAACCCTCTTGGAGAGACCGTGAGTTTCTTTTCAACAATTAATTTTTCGTGTCTGGTATTAGTCGTGAGCCTCTGAATCTTCATTAAACCAAAATTTACTTTGCTATATTGTGTAGATATCTACAGAACAACTCTTTAAGCAGTATGTTTCCATTCTGGCAACAACATCCCCAAGAATATGGATTTTCTTGGCTTGTCACTTGACCATGAATGAATCATTGATGCCGTAAAAAGGGGTAAACGATTTTCTAGAAGATATTCTGGGGTATTCATGCGGAGAGACAGGTTTGGAAAATTTCTGATGAAAACCATTGTTAATATTGATAATTAGTGTGATTTTTTTGATATTTTTTGGGTGGATTTTTTTTATCAATTTTTTTTTTAAATTTTATAGAAATTTATTGAAATTATAAGTTTGACGTGTAATTTTCACAATAGATAAATATCTTATATAAATTTTTAAAATGATGAATCCATATATATAATAAAAAAAAATCATTTTAAATAACACAAATCAAAAATTTCTTCCAACAAAAAATTCCATAAAATCTCACTAAAAAGAACTCCAAAAGTCTTTAAAATTGAAAAGAGCAGTTTCTGGGAAGGTGAAAATCTCGTGATCATGGATTCAATATAACACCGATAGCTGACACAATAACCAATATACACCGCAATTAATACATATGAAGGGGACAGTTGTATTCCCTGCAACTTCTGCCACAGAAATCTGGATAAGAATATTTGAAGTATAAATACCGGTAGAGCTTGAAATCTAGATAAGACTATTTGAAGTATATATATCAGGGGAGCTTTCCCAAGAGATGTATATGCCCTTGAAGTTGTGCGAATCTCATCCACATAAATGTGGATAAGGTGTTTGAAGTATAAATATTGGTGGAGTTTTCTCATACGATGCATATGATTGTCGGCAGTGTATGAGAAGTTCAAAGTTTACACATATATATCAGAGGAAAATTGATAAATAAATGAAATAAAAAAATAATTGAAAGCAAAAAAAAAATACTGTTACATTCAAGATTATTCTAAATCTAGAGTTTATTTTTTCTGTAATTATCACATAAGTGGTGACTGAATTATGTTATCACTTTATAACATATAATACCAAAGGTTTAAAACCTTTTACACTGCGTGATAACAAAAACATTAAAGTGCATGAGTTTAAAACATAAAACATTATAAAAAAACTCCGCCGGATTTGAAAATTCATGAACCGAATTGCAATGGTTGATTTTGCGTTACAATTCCTCCCCGCTGACATAATCAATTGGACGTGCGATCAATTATTAAAACCAGTCTATAAGTGATCATTAGGTCCACCAGGAGGTTTCTTGGTACGGTGATTTTGTGGGCGCGATGATTTATACAATCCATCTTATAAACTCATTTCGGGTCCGAAATGGACCTGCTCACATAAGCGGGTTTTGTAACCCGAAAACCAAATCAAATCCACCTTAATATCTCTTTCGGGTCCGACTTTCAACTTCGGAGTACGAATAAAACGCCGGAGTAAGCATTTTAAGATTAGGGCATAAAACATCGTTGGAGTATGGATACACTGGAGAAATACGTTGGAGCATTAACTCGCTGGAGAATTAATATTGTTGAACCATTAATACGTAATGAGCATTGGAGCCTTAATGAATAACGAAGGTTGCCATGAAATTCAATAAAGATCATAACAATTCCATAACGTTGCTTCGACCATTATAATTAACGCTGCATATAATAATGTTGTCACCATTGTAATAATAATGAAATGTATAAAATGTTGCCACAATAATAATAAAATATTTACCGATAATAATATAGAGCTAACCCATATCACATGAACACTCATATCATATGAACACTGAACCATAATAATAATCAAGTCATGAATTCTCATTCCGCGTTGAATATTCGACATCAATGCACATTGTTTTGGAGTAGTATTGTTGGGAATTAACCCCAAAGTTAACATGAAGAAATAAGCGAAGAAATGTGTTAAACTGCACTTAAAGTCACGAGTTAATCAATGTTCCTTTACCAGGGGTGGTTTTGTGAAACAATACCACCTTTGTCGCGCCGCTTTTGGCCCAAGATGAAACCACTTCAAAAAAACGCGATCCAATACTTTTTGGACACGTTACCCGGAGAATACCACTCATATTGCGTGAATTTTATGCGTTAAGTTTTGGGTTTTTAAAAAACGCGATATCAACGAGAATTGTCTGATTTGGAGAGAGAAAGATCAAACGGCAACTGCGCGGAGACTTGCATGGAGGATAACAAAATACTATTACAAAAGACTATAGTTAAAAAGACTATAGTTATATTACGAAATTAAAATATAAAATTATTTTTTAACAAATTGCAAATAATTAAAAATGTTTTTATGAACGTAAATAACATTTACATATAAACAATTTTATATCGATAAATTAAATTGGTTCAAGTTGGATAATTCTATCCTCTCTACTGTAGCGATACTTCTAGATAAATTTAAGATTGAAAAATGGAGCCTATCGTGAAGTGTATGTGAAGTCATTATCAAACAATGACTTAACTCTATTTAATACTCAACTGCGATAATTTTAACGTTAAGGTGGCATAATTTTTAAATTCCATATATATATATATATATATAAGTTTGTTCTCTGCCAGTAAAAGGATAGTTTTAGATTCAACAAACCATTAACTGTACGTAACTCTCTACTTATCAAATTGTACTTTCAATCCAGGTGTATATTGAACTTTCAAATTCAATATATAGCGAAGTTTGTTTTCCGCTACTGAAGGGATACTTGTAGATTCAACAAACGATTAACTAATGTATGTATCAAACAATTTAACTATACGTGATTGTCGACTTATTTACAGTACAGAAGAAGATTATACTCATAATAATAAATATGTAATAAATAAATAATAATAATATTACAAAAATAACTAATTTAATAAATTATTATTATGATTATTAATGATAATAATAATAATAATGATAATAAAAATAAAAGTTATGGTATATTATTTAATTATTTAGTAATTATTTATTTAATTGAATAGTTTTTAAATTATGGTATATTATTTAATTCAATATATTATTAATTATTATATAATACTATTATTGTTAATTACTTAATAATATTATTAATTGACAATAACAATAATATTAATTAATAACCATATTTTTAATATTAATAATTATTTAGTAATAATACTTATGAATAAAATCTTTTGGTAATAATCACATACAAAACAATATCATCCACGAGTTTTATAATTCATTTTCGAGATCATATTTTATTCTAATAGTTTATTTTTAATATTATTTTTATTTAAATTATTAATTTTTAATTGATTAAAATGTTAAATAATTATTAAATAATTAAATAATATACAATAATTAAATTAAATAATAATAGTAACAATAATACTATTAATAATACTTTTAATTAATTAATAATTTAAACATAATAATAATGATTCAATTTAATATAGAATACTTAATTCAATTAATTTATCTAATTTATAAAAAAATAATTTCATAATAATATTAAATATAAATTAAAAAAATAATATTAAAAACAACTATTACAATTAAAATTATTATTATAAATAATATTATTCTTATCATTTTAAAGTAAAACATGTGTGGCTTTATAAAATATGGTTGTCAATGGATAATCATGGTTGACCAAGATTGATCATGGATAACCAAGGTTGATAATGATTTACCATGTTTGAGTCTATAAAACATGGTTGACCATGCATACACAAGGTTGACTATGATTGACCGCAGTTGACCATGTTTAACTTTATAAAACATGGTTAACAATTCTTGACCATGTGTGACCATGATTGACCATGATTATCATATTGAGACAATCTTTGTCATATTGTGACATTGGACCAAGGTTCAAACGATGATTGATTTCCATATTGAGACAATATTTGTCACAATGCGATGTTTGACCATGGTTGACCATGCATAAGCATGGTTGACCACAATTGATTTGATAAAATATTGTTGACCATGGTTGAATAATATTAAACCCAAATAACTAGTATTAAAAAGAAAAAGTATATAAACCCTACAATAAATATTATAAACAATAAAATAAACCCAATGGTTGATATGAAAATCACCCAGGGCCAACCATGGTCATAGTTGGTCTAGCATCGCATTGTGACAAAAATTGTCTCATTGTTTAAATCAATTCGCTTGGGTTCACCAATTCCTTTGGTTTATAGTTTTTTGGGTAATGGTTTTCCCTTGGGTTCACCAATTCCTTTGGTTTATAAAATTAAACCCTTGGGTTTATTAGTTCTTTTGGTTTATAATATGAATAATCGATCAATGCCATCCATGATCAAATGTCACATTCTGACAAATATTGTCTCAATATCATTGTGATAAAAATTATCTCAATGTTTAAATCAATTCCATTGGGTTCACCAATTCATTTGGTTTATAATTTTTTGGGTAATGGTTTTCCCTTGGGTTCACCAACTCCTTTGGTTTATAAAATTAAACCCTTGGGTTTATTAGTTCTCTTGGTTTATAATATGAATAATCGATCAATGTCATCCATGATCAAATGTCACATTCTGACAAATATTGTTTCAATATCATTGTGACAACAATTATCTCAATGTTTAAATAAATTCCCTTGGGTTCACCAATTCCTTTGGTTTATAATTTGTTGGGTAATGGTTTTCCCTTGGGTTCACCAATTCCTTTGGTTTATAATATTAAACCCTTGGGTTTACTACTTCTTTTGGTTTATAATATGAATAATCGATCAATGTTATCCATGATCAAATGTCACATTCTAAAAAATATTGTCTCAATATGAAAATCACCCATGGCCAACCATGGTCATAGTTGTTCCAACGTCACATTGTGAAAAAAATTGTCTCGATGTTTAAATCAATTCCCTTGGGTTCACCAATTCCTTTGGTTTATAATTTTTTGGATAATGGTTTTCCCTTGGGTTCACCAATTAATTTTGTTTATAATATTAAACCCTTGGGTTTATTAGATCTTTTGGTTTATAATATGAATAATTGATCAACGTCTTCCATGATCATATGTCACATTCTGACAAATATTGTCTCAATATGAAAATCGCCCATGGCCAACGATGGTCATAGTTGGTCCAACGTCACATTGTTACAACAATTGTCTCAATGTTTAAATAAATTCCTTGGGTTCACCAATTCCTTTGGTTTTTAATATTAAACCCTTGGGTTTATTAGTTCTTTTGGTTTATAATATGAATAATTGATCAATGTCATCCATGATCAAATGTCACATTCTGACAAATATTGTCTCAATATGAAAATCACTCATGGCGAACCATGGTCATAGTTGGTCCAACGTCACATTGTCACAAAATTTGTCTCGATGTTTAAATCAATTCCCTTATGTTCACCAATTCCTTTGGTTTATAGTTTGTTGGGTAATGGTTTTCCCTTGGGTTCACCAAATCCTTTGGTTTATAATATTAAACCCTTGGGTTTATTAGTTATTTCGATTTATAATATGAATAATCGATCAACGTCATCCATGATCATGTAACATTATGACAAATATTGTCTCAATATGAAAATCACCCATGGCCAACCATGGTCATAGTTGGTCAAACGTCGCATTGTGACAAAAATTGTCTCAATGTTTAAATCAATTCCCTTGGGTTCACAAATTCCTTTCATTTATAATATTAAACCCTTGGGTTTATTAGTTATTTTGGTTTATAATATGAATAATCGATCAATGTCATACATGATCAAATGTAACATTTTGACAAATATTGTCTCAATTTGAAAATCACCCATGAGCAACCATGTTCATAGTTGGTCCAATGTTGCATTGTGACAAAAATTGTATCGATGTTTAAATAAATTCCCTTGGGTTCACAAATTCCTTTGGTTTATAACATTTTGGGTAATGGTTTTCCATTGGGTTCACCAATTCCTTTGGTTTATAATTTGAATAATCTATCAACGTCATCCATGATCATATGTCACATTCTGACAAATATTGTCTCAATATGAAAATCACCCATTGCCAACCATGGCATAGTTGGTCCAACGTCGCATTGTAACAAAAATTGTCTCATTGTTTAAATAAATTCCCTTGGGTTCACCAATTCCTTTGGTTTATAATTTGTTGGGTAATGGTTTTCCCTTAAGTTCACCAATTCCTTTGGTTTATAATATTAAACCCTTGGTTTTATTAGTTATTTTGGTTTATAATATGAATAATCGATCAATGTCATCCATGATCATATGTCACATTCTGACAAATATTGTCTCAATATGAAAATCACCCATGGCGAACCATGGTCATAGTTGGTCCAATGTCGCATTCGTGACAACAATTGTCTCAATGTTTAAATAAATTCCCTTGGGTTCACCAATTACTTTGGTTTATAATATTAAACCCTTGGGTTTATTAGTTCTTTTGGTTTATAATATGAATAGTCGATTAATGTAATCCATGATCAAATGTCACATTCTGACAAATATTGTCTCAATATGAAAATCACCCATGGCCAACCATGGTCATAGTTGGTCCAATCGCATTGTGACAACAATTTTCTCAATGTTTAAATCAATTACTTTGGTTTATAATTTGTTGGGTAATGGTTTTCCCTTGGGTTCACCAATTCCTTTGGTTTATAATATTAAACCCTTGGGTTTATTAGTTCTTTTGGTTTATAATATGAATAATCGATCAATGTCATCCATGATGAAATGTCACATTCTGACAAATATTTTCTCAATATGAAAATCACCCATGGCCAACCATGGTCATAGTTGGTCCAACGTCGCATTGTGACAACAATTGTCTCAATGTTTAAATCAATTCCCTTAGGTTCACCAATTCCTTTGATTTATAATATTAAACCCTTGGGTTTATTAGTTCTTTTGGTTTATAATATGAATAATCGATCAATTTCATCCATGATAAAATGTCACATTCTGACAAATATTATCTCAATATGAAATTCACCCATGGCCAACCATGCTCATAGTTGGTCCAACGTCGCATTGTGACAACAATTGTCTCAATGTTTAAATCAATTCCCTTGGGTTCACCAATTCATTTGGTTTATAATATTAAACCCTTGGGTTTATTAGTGTTTTTGGTTTATAATATTACGAACCCTTCGGTTAATTATTGGTGTTTATTAATTTCTTCAACTTCAGAATATCTTTAATAAAATTTATTGATCCTTCGCCTTATTGGTCCCTTAGGTTATTAATATTTTTCCTTTGGGTTCACCAATTCCTTTCATTTATAATATTAAACCCTTGGGTTTATTAGTTCTTTTGGTTTATAATATGAATAATCGATCAATGTCATACATGATCAAATGTCACATTCTAACAAATATTGTCTCAATATGAAAATCACCCCCGGCCAACCATGGTCATAGTTGGTCCAACGTTGCATTGTGACAACAACTGTCTCAATGTTTAAATCAATTCCCTTGGGTTCACCAATTCCTTTGGTTTATAATATTAAACCCTTGGTTTTATTAGTTCTTTTGGTTTATAATATGAATAATCGATCAATGTCATCCATGATCAAATGTCACATTCTGACAAATATTGTCTCAATTTGAAAATCACCCATGGCCAACCATGGTCATAATTGGTCCAACGTTGCATTGTGACAAAAATTGTCTTAATGTTTAAATCAATTCCCTTGGGTTCACCAATTCCTTTGGTTTATAATATTAAACCCTTGGGTTTATTATTTATTTTGGTTTATAATATGAATAATCGATCAATTTCATCCATGATCAAATGTCACATTCTGACAAATATTGTCTCAATATGAAAATCACCCATGGCCAACCATTGTCATAGTTGGTCGAACGTCGCATTGTGACAACAATTGTCTCAATGTTTAAATCAATTCCCTTGGGTTCACCAATTCCTTTGGTTTATAATATTAAAACCTTTGTTTTATTAGTTCTTTTGTTTTATAATATGAATAATCGATCAATATCATCCATGATCAAATGTCACATTATGACAAATATTGTCTCAATATGAAAATCACCCATGGCCAACCATGGTCATAGTTGGTCCAACTTCGCATTGTGACAACAATTGTCTCCATGTTTAAATCAATTCCCTTGGGTTCACCAATTCCTTTGGTTTATAATTTGTTGGGTCTTGGTTTTCCCTTGGGTTCACCAATTCCTTTGGTTTATAATATTAAACCCTTAGGTTTATTAGTTCTTTTGGTTTATAATATGAATAATCGATCAATTTCATCCATGATCAAATGTCACATTCCGACAAATATTGTCTCAATATGAAAATCACCCATGCCCAACCATGGTCATAGTTGGTCCAACGTCGCATTGTGACAACAATTGTCTCAAGGTTTAAATCAATTCCCTTGGGTTCACCAATTCCTTTGGTTTATAATATTAAACCCTTGGGTTTATTAATTCTTTTGGTTTATAATATGAATAGTCGATCAATGTCATCCATGATCAAATGTCACATTCTGACAAATATTATCTCAATATGGAAATCACCCATGGCCAACCATTGTCATAGTTGGTCAAACGTCGCATTGTGACAAAAATTGTCTCAATGTTTAAATCAATTCCCTTGGGTTCACTAATTCCTTTGGTTTATAATTTGTTGGGTAATGGTTTTCCCTTGGGTTCACCAATTCCTTTGGTTTATAATATTAAACTCTTTGGTTTTATTAATCTCTATTGTTTTTAATATTGCCCTTAGCCTTATTGATCCCTTAGGTTTTTAATATTTATCCCTTGGGTTCACCGATTCCTTTGGTTTATAATATTAAACCCTTGGGTTTATTAGTTCTTTTGGTTTATAATGTTAATCACACATTCAGTTTATTACTCTCTTGAGTTTAAAATATTAATTCTTAGGGTTTGTTAATTTCTTAGATTTTTCAGTTTAAAATATTAATTCTTAGGGTTTATTAATCTCTATTGTTTTTAATATTCATCCGTTAGGTTTATAATATCTATCCCTTGGGTTCGCTGAATTCCTTTGGTTTATAATATTAAACCCTTGGGTCTATTAGTTATTTTGGCTTATAATGTTAATAATCCTGTTGGTTTATTAATATCTTATGTTTAAAATACCGATTCTTATGGATTATTAATTTATTAGGTTTTTTAGTTTAAAATATCAATTCTTACAGTTTATTAATCTCTTGTGTTTTTAATCTTGATCCCTTATGTTTATAATATTTATCCATTGGGTTCACCAATTCCATTGGTTTATGATGACATTGGGTTTGTATTATTAATAATCCCTTGGGTTTATTAATATCTTCAATTTAAAATATTAATTTTTAGGGTTTATTAATATCTTAGGTTTTTTTATTTTAAATATTGTTTCATATGCTTTATGACTCTCTTGAGTTTAATATATTAATTCTTAAAGTTTATTACTTTCTTATGTTTTTGGGTTTAATATTCTTAATATATTAATATATATTATTAATAAATATTATAATATTATTTATTAATAATATATATTATTTATATATATTATTATTAAATATTATAATATTATTAATATATCAATAATTATTAATACTGTTATTATATTAATATATATTATATATATTTCAAGTTAATATATAGTATGTATATAGTTAATATTATTAATATATTAATACATATTTTGGTGATTTTAATCATAATTGATATATTAATAAATATTATTATTATTATATATTATATATATTTGAAGTTAATATAATAATATTATTATATGTAATATTTATTGATATATAAATTAATATGTTGGGTAGTGGATATAGGCCTATCGGCGTATATCAACCACATTAGTAAATATAATGTGGTTGTGCTAGTGAATAGAGTATCAATGTTTGGAAAACTATACTCTACACATAATTGCATCAATCAGATGAAGAAATGTAATATCCTACACATTGAAACTCTCAACTTATTATTTTTGTATAGGGTGGTTCTGGATAGGCATAAAGAATCAATTTCCAACATGTGACGATGGCTAATGTCTCAAATCCCATTATCATTGACCAATATTACTGTGTGTCTTCATGGCCATGCCAAAATCAGGTTAGTATAATATCCCTATTATTTAATAATATCATCGATCCAAATATTCTTCAGATAGTTGAAAATTTGGTAAAAGTTTGATTCTATCCATTCAACCTCCTCATTTTGGTTGTGTTGATTATAGACTCTAACTATAAATATTAGCAACATGAAATACATAGACTTACCAGCACTTTGGGAATGCAAGAAGCGATAAGACATTCATGAAAATGGAAATAATAGAAAAAAGAAGAAAAAAATACAAATGAGAAAGTTAAATAAAATGGAAAAAAAACTAAAAACAAAAAATTAGTACGTAATAGAAATAGAAGTTACTAAATAACCCATAATAAGACTTCAACCAATCACCTTACAAATAAATAAATTAAAATAATTATAAAAAATAACAAAAAATAATTTCCTAATGTTAAACTATGGATAAGCAACAAATATTTTTGGTCAAACACAAACTAATACGCTCAAAGGAAAAACTTCATGAGTACTACCATGCTTGCTGCAAAAGACATCTTAAATTGAAAAAGTGGAGAACAAACTAAAAGTCCTAAGAATGGAAACAATAGAAAAATGGAAGTTACAAAACTGTCAATAATAAGACCTCAATCAATCACCTTAAAAATAAATAAATTTAAATAATAACAAAAAATAAATCCTCATTGTTAAACTATGGTAATATGCAGTCAAAGAAAAAGTAATACCAAAACTAGATGTATAATAATTAGACATATTAAATTGAAAATATGGATAAAAAACTAAAAGTTATGAGAATGGAAATAATAGAAAGAGGAAACAAAATAAAAATCACACAGTTAAATAAAAAGGAAATAAATTTAAAAAATAATAACAAAATAATAAATAATAGAAATGGAAGTTATTAAACAACCCATAATAAGCCCTGAAGCTATACCCTTACAAATAAATAAATTTAATAATAATAAAAAAAACAAAAAATGAATTTTGAATGTTAACCTATGGATAAGTTGGTGAATTTTTTGGTCAAAGAGAAACTAATACACAATCAAAGAAAAACTCAATGGGTAATGCGTAATACCTTGACTGTTGCACATATAATAACAATAGCTTTACTAATATTATATGACAATAGATTTACTAATATTAAATAATTAGTCAAAGATATTAGTCACAATGTAACTAACACATGGAATGATTTTTTAAGTTAAATTTGGTAATACAATTTCAAGTAATTTTTATTTAAATTTGGCAGTAAAATACAATCTCAAGTGAGATTGTTAATTTTATTTCAATTTCATTTTTTAAATATAAATGGATTTATTTTTATGAAAAAATCCTTAGACATTCATATTTTTCTAATTAAACAATTTAAACTTAATATTCGTAAAAATATGTACTAAATTTTGGGCCAAATTGATTAGAAAAAAAAAAACATTTCATCTATTAATTAGATGTAACACACATCCTCATCAACAAAAAAAATAAATAATCAATTTATAATGTTCTTCACCATGCCAATTATAGACAACTCATATTAGGTAACACCCCCAGATTTCGATCTAATTTACTTCTATCTCTCAAAGCATTATGTATTGTTGTTAAAGCATAATACCAAAAAACATGATTAACACTGTTTAATGAATGTGTGTTTATATTTTCTTTTCATTTTTCTAAATAAATATTTATGTGTCCAAAATTACTACAATTGATTGGTAAATAAATTCGAATATTCCAGAGTGGTTAGAGGGGCAGCTAGAAGATGAAATCTATCTTCTCCTCTACATTATCCTCTGGAGATAAATGAAGGATATATATGAGGAGAGGGGGTTTCGTGAACTGTGGAAGCAGAGATTGTTGTATAGAGTGGTCCAGAGGTAGTTGAGACCAGTGGAACTATGAAAGAGTTGTAGACTAGACAGGAGTACTAAAGTCTAACTCTGTTGACACAAATGCTACCTAGACACTCTGGTGAGGAGCATGGGGGTAGTAGAGGATGTCATAACCTCTCTCATGGTTGGGTGCCATCATGAGTTGAGTAAATTTTGAGATAATTATTTGGGCACTGTATACTCAAAAGAAAACTAATGCATTGGATAACTTTGCACTCATTTATTTTAAAAATAGATACACGTTTGATAAAAAGTGACAGGAAATAACTGTGTTAATTTTATTTCTAGGAAAGCACATAAAGAGTTACACTGAAATAAGTTTTTTTACAACCATATCTAAGTGTGATTTTTGCTTACATTACTCTGTGGACAAAGTTGTGTAATATATCTTAAATATGTGAAATATTTCTTGTGATATCTGTCAAATAGCATGTACAATTTCTATGTATTTTTTCTTTAGACCCTTATATGAAAATACATATAATAGAATAGTAAAAATGCGAAGTTGGGTTACACTTTGTGAGAATCAGGGGCAGAATTTTTTTTTCTCAAAAATTCGACCGAAATTTTATAAAAGTTCGGCCGAACTGTTTGAGAGTTCGGCCAAACTTTTGAAATTAGTTCGGCTGAACTCGTTCTTCCATTTACATTGATGGCATACTAACGGCGTGGGAAAACAGATTTTTGGCCGGAGATTGGAAAACCGACAACATAAGTTCGGCTGAACTCTTAAAATAGTCCGACCGAACTTTAGTTTATAAATACACCAGCCCAGAGCCATTAAACAGTTTCAGGCTTATCTGTTGTGATCGTGTTTCTATGTCTACTGTGTGTTTCTCCATCTGCTGATCATGTTTCTGCGTCTGCGACGTGCTGTTTAGCCTCGTATCTTGTTGTTCGGACTCAGCTCTTGGTTTTGAGCTTATCTTCTGTGATCGTGTTTCTACATCTATTGTGTGTTTCTACATCTGCGTCATGTTGTTCGACCTCAACTCTTGCTGTTCAGATTTGCAGGTATGCTCCGAACTGTGAATTTTGTTTGAGGTATAAAATAAAAATGCAATAATTGAGTTACAAGAATTTGTTACAAGAACGTGAAATATTGAATTTGTTATAAGAACGTGAAATATAAATAGAGTAGCATAATTAAGTTTCATAAGAACTCATAAGTGTAATTAGGTTAAACCTATCTGTATAATTTTAGTACAAAATTCTGTGTTGGTAATGCGAAAACCTCAGCTGGGTATATAATTTTTTTTTAGAATGAAAAAACACTAGTTTATATTATGTACACTGGTTTATATTATGTTTTTTTTCCAGAATGAAAAAACACTAGTTTATATTATGCTTTTTTTTATTTTTATTTATTTTTATTTTTATTTTTATTTTTATTTTTATTTTTTTTCAGAATGAAAAAAAACTGGTTTATATTATGTTTTTTTTTCAGAATGAAAAAGCATTGGTTCATATTTAAAAACTTTAAGACACATTCCATAAGTCCCTTTACAAACTTTGTGGTTCTTACATATTCATATATATCCTACAGATCCTATGTTCAATACAAAGACATAATCTTAATATTGTTGGTATCCCAAAAATTAGTTGTACTGGCCTTGCAAAAATGACAGGAAGGAACATCAAAATGTAGTTGATCCTACAGATCCTATGTTCAATACAAAGATATAATCTGTATACTGTTGGTATCCCAAAATTATTTGTATTGGCCTTGCAAATTTGATAGGCAGGAACATCAAAATGTAGTTGATCCTACGGATCATATGTTCAATACAAAGACATAATCTGTATACCGTTGGTATCCCAAAAATTAGTTGTACCGGCCTTGAAAAAATGACAGGCAGGAACATCAAAATGTAGTTGATCCTACAGATCCTATGTTCAATACAAAGACATAATCTGTATACTGTTGGTATCCAAAAATTAGCTGTACTAGCCTAGCAAAAATGACTGGCAGGATCAATGATTTGTATCTGATGGTGAGATGAAATTTGTTGAACCAGTCCCTGTGGGTATACATATTATTTTTCCACAGTAAATGAGCCGAAATGACTTAGTGACTCAGTGAATGAGATAATAATGAAATCTTCTTTTATCCAAGCTCCTTTCTGTGGTGGTAGTGAAACATAAGTAGCACCAATATTGTGGCTTCAATTAACTGCAATTACACTGAATAGCATCAAAACTGTATGGTAAAAAAACTATACTTTTAACAAATATAAAATTCATCTGAATTTCATCTTTGTATTTAGCCTGAAATTTAGTCCTTCTGTAATTGTATAGAAGCCTAAAGTCACCCATCTAAACTTGTAATTAGGCTTAACCTATCTCTATAATTTTAGTACAAAATTCTATGTTGGTAATGCGAAAACCTCAACTGGGTATACATATTATTTTTCCACAGTAAATGAGTTGACATGACTTAGTGACTCAATGAATGAGATAATGAAATGTAATCAATAGAAGAAACACTAGCTATAAGGAAAAAATTTAGTTCAACTCCAGCTTATTTTTCATCCAGTAAACATACATCAGCAGCAATTCAAAGATCTAGTACAAATAGTAGACATAAATGTTAACTTATTTTTCTTCCAGTAAACATACATCAGCAGCAATTCATAGATCTTGTACAAACAATAGACATAAATTTTAACTTATTTTTCATCCAGTAAACATACATCAGCAAAAATTCAAAGATCTTGTACAAACAATAGACATAAATATTAACCAAAAACGAATGCTAGTATGCATAAATACTACGAATCCAAATATTAGTCCACTTAAAAGTTGTAGTGCATCAGAAGAGACATAATATACAACCTTTCTAAATTGAAGGTCTCACTCTTTCATCATTAGTGTAACCATTTGTTGCTTGTCTAGCCTTTTATTGTTAAGCTAACAATTTTTTTTGTTTTGATAACAGTTATAGATTTTTGTTAGGAAACAATAATTATAAATTATTTTGACAAATATATTAATAATGAAGACTGAACCTAGCTACATTCTTCAACATATAATAGACACAATTGTATTGTGATATTTTCCCTTCTTTCCAACTTAGTCCATCATTCTAGAAAAATCCCTTTTAATGAAGTAGATATATCCATAGTGATCCACTGATATTTGTTCACCAAAAATTATTCCATTTCGGACTTATATATCTCAAAAATATGCTCATTTAATTTATGCATCTATATCTTTAAACTACTAAACTATTTTATTTCATCATAGGAATGAATTCGATATATCTCCCATTTTAATGGGGTCTATCACATTTCAAGAAAAACACATTAGCCATAAAATTTTCCCATTGAAACCAAAAGTAATTTGATACAAAACATAGGTTTTAACCTTATATAGTTAATTGTTTCAAATATATTCTTAATAAAATGAAAAATATTCAATGTAAAACATATGCATTAACATATAATTTACTCGAGAAACCAAAAACGAGAAGATCTTTTTTTTATTAGTATATTAGATTTTATACCGTCACACACACACACACATACACACACACACACATATGTATGTATGTATATATGTATATATCCCAGGACAATTATAAACTACCAATCCATTTCCTTGAATCAAAAAAACTTTAGTTCTTTAACTAAAACTGTAGAACGATGGGGTAAACTACCATGCACTAGAAAAATGCTAAAATAAAAAACCATGTGATGAAAACCATCATAAAGGGAGATTTTTTTTTCCCAAAAACGTTTTTTGGGGCACTACCCATGAACACCTGTGTGTGGGGGAATTTTTGTCTCTATGAAACCCTAAATTAGGGGTCATTTCCTCCCATTTTATTCCCACCACTAAGCTTAGAAAAATACATAGTGCATAGGGGTATTCAGGTAAAGAATATAACACATACCAAAAATCCAATAATTCTCCTTAATGTGACCATCAATGTTGCAATGGTTAGAATTATTTCTACTACCCTTGCATGGATGTGTAGTGGCTATGTTATTCTTATCCTTCTCCCATTTCCAGTTCTTATTCCCCTCCTTCAAAGCTTCTTCATGCTATTTTTTCTTCAAACCACTTAAGTACCCTTTATTTTGGCCTATGGTTTCTAGATAATGTGTGTATACACATGGATTATACATTATCCTTATCTTGGAAAGAATCACTTGTTTTTGTAGATGGTTATATAGACCCCACATATACTTAAGGAGTACATTTGGGCTCTTGGGAAAGATATCCAACCATATGAGCATATTTTTGAACTTGGTACACTCTTATACACCCTTATGTCTACGTAAAGTAGTGTGAGTGATTCCACGGGTCCTCTACACACTTCATAGGGTATAATTGGGACACGTAGTGTTAACTTCTAAAATTTCTATAGGCAGAGTCTGTAAAGGGCTAGGTAGCCTTTGGATCTCATCTTTTATGAAAGGTGACATATCCAGTAAATGCCCCTACAATCAATCTCTAGAATAGATCTAAATAGAATTTTTTCATTTTAATATCCATAAACCACAACCACTTTAAGGCAAATCATGTACATGTGTTATTTCTCCCATAAAATCTTAAGGAAAACTTTAAAGCATATGTCATTGGCTTTCTCCCATTAACTTTAAAGCATGTGTCATTGGCTTTCTCCCATTAACTTTAAAGCATGTGTCATTTCTTAAGGCTTTCTCCCATTAATTCAAGGAAAACTTTGAGGCCTAAAAACTAAAAGTAGCTTAACTTCCATAGGATAGGATCCCCCAAACTCAAATGGAGTAAAATGTAAAATGTTAAAAGTGGAGTGTTTTATGATGTAACGGATCTTAATAATCTAGATTGACATGGCTGCATTTTATTGATGTACCTAAATTTACACCTTCCATGTTGCTTTATTCTTTTAAAATGTTAAAAGTGGAGTGTTTTAGGATGTAATGGATATAAATAATCTAGATTTTGTTAAATATGATGTAATGGATCTTAATAATATAGATTGACATGGCTGTATTTTATTAATGTACCTAAATTTACACCCTCCATGTTGCTCTATTCTTGTAAAATGTTAAAAGTGGAGTGTATTAATGTACCTACATTAACACCTTCCATGTTGCTTTATTCTTTTAAAATGTTAAAAGTGGAGTGTTGTATGATGTAATGGATATAAATAATCTAGATTGACATGGCTACAGTGATATGATGATAGTTTAGGTTGATTTTGAAGTTGTAAAATTCTTGTACATATCAATTATTATAAATTATTAAACAATTTGATTAGTGCTAAATCATACTTCTTATTAAGGACATAACTAATTTATGATGATAGTGTAGGTTGATGTTGAAGTTTTAAAATTCTCATACATATCAAGGATGAATGATAGTACAATCCAAAAATGACATTATTATAAATTATTAAACAATTTGATCAGTGCTAAATCATACTTCTTATTAAGTACATAACTGATTTTTCATAACAAAACTCTGATATATAACCACAGTCTTCAATTCCATTGTTTTGTAGGTAAAGTACTATCCTCACATTAAATAATTTTATAAGGTTACTCTAAAACTAAAGGCTTTCTCCCATTAATTAAGGGAAAAATTTAAAGCCTAAAAACTGAACCTAAATTGGCTGAACTTGCATAGGATTTTATTCTGTCTATTGAGTGTTAACTTCTACAAGGTTCTACAGGTAGAGTTTGTAAAGGGCCAGGTAGTGTTAAATTCTATAAGTTCTAAAGGCAGAGTCTATAAGGGCCAGGTAGCCTCTGGATCTCATCTTTTCTGAAAGGTGACATATCCAGTAAATGCCCCTACAGTCAAACTCTGGAACATATCTAAATAGAAGTTCTTCATTTTAATATTCATAAACCACAACCACTTTAAGGAAAACTCTGTACATGTGTCATTTCTCCCATACATGTGTCATTTCTCCCATAAATTATTAGTCCAAGTTTTTAAAGCATGTGTCATGTTGGATTTCTCCCATTAAATTTAAAGCATGTTTTTAGTAAGTGCATAAAATAAATTTTCAAACCATGCAAATGTCATTTCTCCCACAAACTAAATTATTTTTCTCATTAATTCAAGGAAAACTTTAAGGCCTAGAAATTGAACATAAAGTGGTTGAACTCTCATAGGATTTTGAACTTCCATAGGATATTAGTCTGTCTGTTGAGTGTTAACTTCTACAAGTTCTAAAGGCAGAGTCTATAAAGGGCTAGGTAGCCTCTGGATCTCATCTTTTCTCAAAGGTGACATATCCAGTAAATTCCTCTACAATCAATATCTGGAACAAAAATAGAAGTTATTCATTTTAATATCCATAAACCACTACTACTCTAAGGAAAACCTTGTACATACCTCCCTCCTCCCATAAAATCTTAGGAAAACTTTAACGCATGCGTATTTTCTATTTCATTTCTCCCACAAACTCATAAATGTGTGACTTTTGACATAACTTCACCAACCACCACAACTAGTTGTTTTAGTAAGTGCATAAAATAATTTTGCAAACCATGTAAATTTCATTTCTCCCACAAAGTAAAGGCTTTCTCCCATTAATTCAAGGAAAAATTTAAGGCCTAAAAACTGAACCTAAAGTGGATAAACTCTTATAGGATAGTATTCCCCAAAATCAAGGCTTTCCCCCATTAATTCAAGGCAAACTTTAAGGCCTAAAAACTGAACCTAAAGTGGCTAAAATTCCATAGGATTTTAGTTTGTTGGTTGAGTCTTAACTTCTACAAGTTCTAAAGCAGTTTGTAAAGTGCTAGGTAGCCTCTAGATCTCATCCTTCCTTAAGGCATGCTATTTCTAGAATTGATTTCTGCCATAAATTTTAAGGAAAACTTTCATGCAAACCATGTATGAACCATGTATATGTGTCATAAATCTCCCTTAAACTCTAGGCAATGCAATATTTAACGCATCTCATTTCTAGATGTGAATAGTACCATAAAATTTAAGTCAAAATTTAAGATAAACCATGCACATGTCATTTATCCCATGCACATGTGTTATTTCTCCCATGCATTTGCAATAAATGTCAATTTAATATATTTTTATTGAATTTTTTTTTTCAGGGATAAAAATACCCACTAAACATGGTTGAAGAATGGACATTGTGCATAGATGTTTCTTTCTATCCCAATCCAGGGAAAGCAGTGATTACATACGTGCTTTCCAATATTGTGACTAGAAAAGTCATCCAAAGGAAAATGAATATACCGGGAAAGAACAACAAACAACGAGACATATTATATTGCATTGATAGAAGGCTTGGGAATAGCCATGGAGTATGGATCAAATGGAATTGTAGTTTTCACAAATTTTGAACTTGTGTGCAACCAGATGAATGACGCGTACTAAGTTAATAAAGAGAGGGTAAAAGAACTGCATGGAATAGAAAACAATTTTGTTAGCCAATTTTAATTTTTTAGTATAAGATATTGTACAAATGTGAATAAGATGTCTGCTAATCTATTGCATGGGGCAATGCCAATTCAATATTCATCTATCAAATATGAATTAATATATGAATTAGAATTATACGGGGAATTTCCAATGCAAGATTCATCTTTCCAAGATGAATTAGTTTTGAGACGCTCTTCTTCAAAAATTCAAGATTCACCTCTCAAAGATGAATTAGTGTTGAGATGCTCTCCATCAAAATTTATTGATGGAAATTGTAACATATCTTGGATATGTGTGTGTTTTGTACTTATAAATGCGTCTTTTTTAATGACCATGTGTTTTTTTCAATTATATACTAAGTGTGCTCCCACCACACCATGTAAAGTGCAACTTGGTGAACTTCACATTTGCAACAAGTGGTGAACTTCACATTTTTATAAAATTAAAATGCGAGGACTTCAACAAATTTTTGTTTAAATGGAGTTTCACACTTCTTTTTTAATGACCATGTGCTTTTTTCAATTTTATACCAAGTGTGCTCCCACCATGTAAAGCGCAATTTGGTGAACTTAACATTTTTATATTTTCTTTTGCTTAAATTGAGTTTCACACATCAATTAGTGCTTTGAAAGTTGTGTTTTACATAATTTGTGTACACTAAAATACATTAATTTTCTGAAATTTATTTTAAATAGTAATTTAAAAAAATAATTGTAAATTTCCACTGTAGATATATATAATGGAGGATGAACGACGAATGTCAACGAAATCCCATATCTCTATGAGAGAGGGGGATCAGGAATCGAGGGATGTTAATTTTATTTAAATATAATCTTAAATCTCCATACATATACATACATGTGTGTACATATGGAATTGATTTTTTATCAACTTTGTGAGTTAAATTAGTTGTCAATAAGTTTCATTTTTTTTTTAGGAGCTAAGACGAGAAGGGTGTCTACTCCATCAATGGAGCATGCCCATGGTTCATGCAATCGTGGTATGGTTCACACGATTTAATCAATGAATATGTACATGTATTTATATGTATGAATGTATTTTTGAATCGATTATAAATTCATATTTGTTTATGAAGCTTCTCTCTCATCTCGTGAGGTTGGTGGTGGTTCAGATTCCCTTAGAGGGCCGTCAATAGGTGTTGTTAGATTGTGTGAAGGTGGCGATATGTATTCCCCCAGAGGCCAATCAACGGATGGTAATGTTGTTTCTCAACCAATTGGTGGTCGTGTTGGTTCTCAACAGGGTCATTCTAGTTCTCAACAGTCTCAGGGTGGGCAAGATGCTAGCCAACCACATCGAGGTGGGCATCAATTTGAATAATTTTTTCACTCAATTTGTACAAATTTGTTTACATTTGTTTTTTTAATATACAAAATTTTATATATTGATGCAGAGGCTAAAAACCCTGCTCCAAATGTTGCTCAAAAAAGACGTAGAGCAGAACGCGTCATTCAAGAAGAAGGTTGTCCACCAACCATGACTTATCCAGCTGAAATTTATGATATACCTTAGGAAACAAACATGCAGCAATGCACCTTAGAAAGGTGTCAACATCTTCATGCAAAATTGAAGAGAGATCTCATGACTTTGACTCTACTTACTGAGAGTCGACAAAGCTTGGAAATAGTTACATGCTCTTTAGGAAAACTTGAAGATGTGTACCGAAAGCTTGGGCCAACCACTAATACTTTTTTAGAAGTCATGAGAAAAAGAAAGGAAAAAGTGATGGATTCCGATAAATGGGAGGTTGTTAAACAAAGAGTTACAACAGAAATAGCCAAGTCTATGTTTAATTTCAAAGAAGGGCCGAAAAGAAATATATTGAAGGTGAAATATTTCAAGTACCCTTATATAGCTCACTATTTATATGATAGAAACCTTGCGGCCTATGGAAGACTCCCATGGAATGACGAGGTTTCGCTTTATTTTGAAAAATTATTTTATGCAGAAATATTTTTGCAAATGAAACCCAATTATAATGACCTTCCCTCTGAATTTTTTGGTCTTGGGAAAGGTCGATTGTGTGACTGTAGGAGCACTAGGTGTGATGTTGAATTGCCTCGCCCTGAGCCACCATTGGTTAGTCGACCGTTTTGTGTCGAAATTATGCGGTCAGAGATGGAAGCCACTTCTCAAACTAGTCGAGAAACAAGGGATGCCATCATTGAAAATGTTCACAGTGGATTGGGTGGAGTCGATATTTGTCTGAATCGACAAAGAGCACGTTAGAATTCACGCGTTAATCTTTTGTATTATACAGATGAAGAGATTTACAACATGAGTGTTGAAGATCTCAAAACATATGCGAATAATTGTCGCAGTGGTTGGCAAGACCTAATTTTTCATGAGGAAGAGAGCATGGGAACGATATGTGTTAATGGTTAGGTTTCAATTATTTTAACACATGTACAATTTGTAATAAATATATATATATACATACATTTATTTGTATACATTAATCTAACAAAAATGTATCATTATGTGTTAGCACCATTTGCAGTTGTCACGCTTGATGAATGAAGAAAATGTCAATATCACGGTCGGAGCCTCCCGTTCAAACAATCAAGATGGGTCTCACCATCAATCATACAATCAAGATGGTTCTCTTATCAAGATATGTTGGAAAATGTTAGTGTTTTTTATGTGAACATGATGATGTACAATTATTTTTTATCTATTATTATATATATATAAACATGATGAGATATTTTTAAAATAAATAATTGTGCACACATGTACATGTACATATATATAATAAAATGTTTTAACATATTCCAATTCTATCCGATGTTTTTGGAATGTCGATACCTTTCTATTCTCTGGGGATAGTAATTCCTCTTCTCCTTAGGAGATGTGCCGATCCACAATCACAAGTATGGATAAATTTTCTACTTTTAAAATTTATGTTTTAAGTTATATATTCCACCTCAAAAGTTCCATTAAAAAATGAGATATATCTACATCTTGCGTTATTTTAAATTTTTTGAATTTAGGTTTTTGAGATTTTCTTCTGAAATTACCTTTAGTAGATGTGCCAAATCCACCAAATATTTGCAGTATTCATTTTTCACTTATACATATACATACATACATACATACATATATATATGTTTTTAAGTTATAAGTTATAAATTGAAGTTTAAAGGTTTTATTATAAACTGAGATCTAGAGATTTTGAGTTATTTTAAAAATTTTGAATTTTAAGTTTTTGGAGATTTTCTTTTGGAGCCTCTCTTAGGAGAAGTGCCAAATCAACCACCAGAAGTATTCAATTTTTCACTTAAATATATGTTTTTAGTTATAATTTATAAATTGAAGTTTAAAAGTTTCATTATAAATTGAGATCTTGATCTTGAGTTATTTTATACTTTTAAATTTTTTGAATTTTAGGTTCCTATAGAGGATTTCTTTTCTCCACTGGCTATAGCGATGGAGATAGGAACATCCACACCATTTCAACCAGTTGAACAAGTTGTCTAACCTTTTTCTTAATATTATTGAAAATAAGTTTATATATTCATTTTCATTTGAAATTTTTTAATATATATATATATATATATAACTGTACATGTATATTGTATAGTTTACTATTGAAGATGTTCCTGTGGGGGAAGTTTTAGTGGACGAGCAATAAATGGAGAGGGAACCTCATGAGGTATTGCATGATTTTTTGTTTACATTTTTCTTTTTACATGAATTTCTATATATTCTCACTCAATTTTAAAACAACAAATTTTAATGTTTGTACACATTGTGTACAGATTCCCCATGCTTTGTAGGATAGCTTGAGGATCGTGACTTTGCTAGGAGAGACACTACATCCATATGTATTTGATGGATGATGCACATGCACACGTGCAACATTATATTTTCAATATATTTAGTCTTAAATTTACTTTTTTATATATAGTCTATTTAGATGCAATCATATATAACTTGATACTTGATACTTGTGAGATCTACAAATTTTGGACATATTTTATGTGAACTACATTTGGTACATGTGAATATGATATATAATGTTTTTAAAACTTAAGCTTTGGATGGTTGAACTACATTTGGCATGTGAAGTAATGTTACTTGATACTTGATACTTGTGATCTATAATGTTTTTTTTTTAAAACTCAAGTTTTGGATGGTTGAACTACATTTGGCATGGGAAGTAATGTTGTGTTATAATTTTTTTTTTTTTTAAACTTAAGTTTTGGATGGTTGAACTACATTTGGCATGTGAAGTAATGTTGTGATCTACATTAATGTTTTTCTTTTGAACTACATTTTGCATGTGATGTAATGTTGTGTTATAATTTGTTTTGTTTTTAAAACTTAAGTTTTGGATGGTTGAACTACATTTGGAATGTGATATAATGTTTTGTTTTTATTGGATAGTTGAACTACAATTGGCATGTGAAGTAATGTTGTGATATAATGTTTTTTGTTTTTAAAACTCAAGTTTTGGATAGTTGAACTATATTTGGAATGTGAAGTAATGTTGTGTTATAATTTGTTTTGTTTTAAAAATTAATTTTTGGATGGTTGAACTACATTTGGCATGTGAAGTAATGTTGTGCTCTATAATGTTTTGTTAAATTAAATCTTAAGTTTTTGATGGTTGATCTAGATTTGGCATGTGATATAATTTTTTGTTTTTATTGGATAGTTGAACTACAATTGGCATGGCATGTGAAGTAATGTTGTGATATAATCAAAAAAAAATTAAAGCTCAAGTTTTGGATGGTTGAACTACATTTGGCATGTGATTATGATATTATGTTTTGTTTTTAAAATTCAAGTTGTCGTTTTCCAAACAAAAAAAAATTCACATGAATATATGTACATGTAGAAATGATTTTACACATGTTTGAATATATATGTTAAAACGATTGAAGTACAATACATAGTGATGTATATATATATATATATATATATATATATATATATATATATATATATATATATATATATATATATATAAACAATCATAAGATTCTAGGTTCCCAGATGTGTCAAACAATCATAAAAGCTTAAAAATCTATTCTATAATGTATATATTCAAAAGACGGCAACATTTTTCATCAACGCACATAGTAAAAATACTTGAATAGTTAATTGCATTCTAAAACACACACACACACACAGATATATATATATATATATATATATATATATATATATATATATATATATATATATCCAACACATGCAACATTTTTCATTAATGCACATAGAAAAGCTACTTTCAGTTAATTGCCTAGAACATGTATATATCTAGTAAGTGCAACATTTTTCATCAATACACATAGAAAAAATACTTTCAGTTAATTTCATTCTAGAACATATATATCTAGTACTTGCAACATTTTTCATTAATGCACATAGAAAAGCTACTTTCAGTTTTAATTGCATTCTGGAACACACACACACACACACACATATATATATATATACATATACATATCCAATACTTCTAGAACATATATATCCAGTACTTTCAACATTTTTCATCAATGCACGTAGAAAAGTTACTTTCAATGAATTTCATTCTAGAACATATATATATCCAATAAATGCAACATTTTTCATCAATGCATGTATAGAAAAGCTACTTTCAGTTGATACTAGTGTGTGCATGTACCAAAACAATGTACATGGGAAAACACTTTCACAGATAACATAACAAGGAAACTCAATTTTTAGTTGAGTTCTGGAAGTTCTAAAACATGAATCCAAAGAGAAGAAATTGTTGGGTAGTTCAATCAAAAAAATTCGAATGGAATTCCATCTTCAATGATCCGTTCATGATCAGATTTTGACATTTCCATTTCTTAATTTTCATTTTTTTCTTTGATTGAACCTCTATCAAATTTATGCATGCTGCACACACCAAGTGACTATATTGACAACTTATGACATCAGGTTCATAGTCTTCAAAGAAAAAAAAATCCCCACTTTGATTAGTTTGTCTGAAAAAATAACCTTTCAGTATAATAGATCCTCTTTCATATGGAATTTCGTGATCATTATAGTTTTCTAATAATTTCATTTTTTGTTCAGTGCAACACATCAAATAATACTTCACATTTCACCATTGTTAGTAGGCGTAATTACAGCAAAAACATCTCCTGAACAATAAAACAAACTTAACAAACTTATGTATTTAAATTTATTTCTAGATCTCTATCATTTGAAATCAATTCAAATGTTACCTTCTCTAACAAGATCATAAACTCGATCACCATCAGATGATATTTTAGTCTCCTTTGATTGCATTTCTTCAAACATTGCAACAGACATTTTCCCCTTTGTATTTAGTTCTGTATGTTTCCAGTCTTTTACATACATTCTGTTTTCACAAACTTCATTGGATTCTGTGTTGTCTATGCAAACATGACAAAAACAAGAATATTTTCTTTTATCCAATGCAAACACATTTGTGGACAATTTTTTTTAAATTGAATGCAATTTTCGAGTCCCTTTTATTGTTTCAACGTCATTCCCTTTTATTTTTTCAACGTCATTTCCAATTGATCTATCTACATATTTGATCCCAATATTCCAAAAAAACCTATATATGGAAAATTCAAAGAAGAATGTAAATATAATATCAAAATACCATCAAATATAATCATTGTGATAAATGTACACTGCTTAAAATTAGATATCCAATAAAAATTAAATTGAATGTACCTTCGCACTTCCCTCGATCAGTTAGTCTCATGGCTTATAGCAGCGATGCACCATTGAACAAATTATTTAGCATACACAAGTCAGTTTGCAGAGGGGTTCATTTGATATCTTCGAAGTGCTTGTTTTATGCATGCCTCTGCACCATCATGTCTCCTTTTCCATGGACAGTCTCAAGGAAATTCCAATAATGTTTAATGCAAGTCTTCTTATGAAGACAACACAACCAAAAGAATGATCATGAAGATTTGAATTGACCTGTGCATCCATCTGACGATATCCAATGTTCATTGAATTTTATTCCATAACTTTTTAAGGAGTCATAAATCTTTCCAAAACAGTGTTGTACAAAATATGTATCATGTGTACAATCGTCACTGATATAAAAGTGATATTCTGTAATAACATGTCGATTTTCACTGGTGCTTTCTATATGATCGATGTTTTGTTCAGCATGTCTATATATAATATGGATGAGCATGGAGACTTGGTCAGAATGATAGTATTCACTCTAAATTTCTTTTTGTGGAACAAATGTGTAGTTTTCTGCAAAATCAATTACTGAAAAAATGGTCCCTGGTGGAAAAAATTCACGGGATTTTTTGAATTGCAAGTCTTTCCATTGAGCTCTATGGGAATGCTTGGTGTATTTATAAATTTCTGCCTCAAACTTTCTCAAAAACTCTACCACAAAATTTTCTTCTTGTTGTAATTCAATTCTTTTAGCACTATTTGAACCTTGAATCGATGTATGGATATATTCATATCTCTTCCATTTCACTTTCTTGTTGCACAATGATTGATCATTTATATCAGTACGATATTTGTTTTTAAATTTAGTCAAATTTCCACAATAATCGCATTTTTTACCACCAACACATTTCTTTTCGTAAAATAGTTCATTGCTTTCTCTTTCACGTAGAATTTGAGATATCAAATCACAGATAGTGGAAGGAGTTGGTGAATCTTTCCAAAATTTTCTACCAAAATTAAGGAATGTGTCATAATATAACTGAAATTTCACATGATAATGACAACAAAAAGTGTCATGTATGGTGATAGGTCTTACATACCATGGTTTTTGTTGAACAAAAGCGTTGATTGAGACATGAATTTCACAATTCTCTTCTTTGAACTTGTTGAACAACTCTATCTGAGTGGTTTCCAAGAAATTTTCTTCATGTTCTTCGTACTAATTTCGTGCTATTCTTCTTTGCATCACATCCCTTGCATTTGGCAAAACATGTGAATTTTTCTTCCAATATTCATATATTGTTTTTTAACATTTTCTCCAAGTCTATATTTGTATGGTTGCCTATAAATAGCTCTCCAACAAGTGAGTTCATCATTTACATATATTTGCAACTGAAATTTCCGATGTTTGTGAAAAAAATTTCGTGAGGTTCCTAATGCTCGTGCCATAGATTTTACCAAGCGATGCTATTTAGTACTTGATGAAACCACTGCCATATGTATTTCTCTACGTACAACTGAAATAGTTTTTTATCTAGATCTTCTAATTGAATTTATAGCACTATTTATATTTTGTATCACATTTTCCTTCATTTTTTTTTTTATCTTTTGTTGATTTTTAAATACCCAATAAAGTCATAGCTTCTTTTAATTTCCTTAATGATAGGAGACCTTTCAACATTTGGGCTTGAATTGTCACATTTTCCTTTATGAAGTACGTATAAAAAATGCATCTAACAAGATATCGTATAACATGGTCAGCTCTTTTATCTCCATATGTGTGAGTGTCAACATTTTCTAACATCTCATCATCGACATTTATTTCATCTGTAAATATTCAAATGAATAGTACATAATGAGTTTACATATTCAATAAATATGTATAATTTCAATAATAAGTGCATGTGTTCAACACACACACACACACACACATATATACATACCTTGTGATTCAATTTCTTCACTTGAATTTCTTTCAACATTTTCATCATCTTCAATGTTTTCAGGAATATCTCTCTCTATTTACATTGAAAAATATTTTTCAAATTAGTTCATCAAATAAAAATTAAGCTTTAACACATTTTACACTAGGACAATTTTAAATATCAAATTCATAATATTTACATTTACATACCTGCTTCAACTTCTAGTTGAGGTTGATTTTCCCTTTCAATATTTGAGAGTGCTTCTCTCTTTATTTTGTGATATTCTCTCCCTTGTTCTCTACGTTCCTCAGGGTCTCTTGTTCGATCATATTTTCTCGTGCAATTCCTTCGATTTCCCATGATAATAGAGTATGAATTTCAAAATATTTCCTTCAAAAATTTAGACAAAAACTCAATTAAAAAAAAACATCACAAAAGATTTAATTTTAAAAAAAAAACTCATTTTAAAAATTTTGCAAAAAATACATACTTCAATCCAAAACACTTACTTTAAAAAATTCGAGAAAAAAATTTCTTATAAAAATGAAACGAAGCTCAAAATATTTCCTTCCAAGTCCTACAAAAAAATTTCATTTAAAAAGTTCGAAAAAAATCATTTAAAAAAATCATTATAAAATATTTACTTCAACCCAAAACACGTACTCTAAAAAAATGTCACTTCAAAAAATGCCTCCAAAAAATGTCCATTGAAAATTAATTCCAACTTCTTAAAAAATGCCACTTTAAAATATACTTCAAAAAAGCCTCTAAAAAAATATTACTTTAAAAAGTACCTCCAGAAAATGTCTTTTGAAAATTAAGCCTAAAAAGAGTCCTTTTGAAATTAAGTCAAAAAAATGTCTTTTGGAAATTAAGCCCAAAAACCTCTCAAAACAAAATACATCCAAAAAAATATATTTTGAAAATTAAGCCCAAAACCTCTAAAAACAATGAAAATTAAGCCCAAAAATTCTAAAAACAAAATACCTTAAAACCAAAAAATGACTTTTGGAAATTACACAAAAAAACCTCTAAAAACAAAATACATCCAAAAAAATGTCCTTTGAAAATTAAACCCAAAACTTCTAAAAACAAAATACTTAAAAAAAAAATCAATGAAGATTAAACCCAAAACTTCTAAAAACAAAATACCTTAAAAAAAAAACACTGAAAATTAAGCCCAATACCTCTAAAAACAAAATAACTTCAAAAAAAAATGAAGCCCAAAAAACATCCAAAAAATGTATCACATGCCTCCAAGAAATGTCCTTTGAATGTACTTCCAAGAAAATTCCTTAAACCCAAAAAAATCCTTTGCAAAAATTTCCTTTGAATGTACCTCCAAGAAAAGTCCTTAAACCCAAAACAATCCTTTGTAAAAATGTCCTTTGAATGTACCTCCAAGAAAAGTCCTTAAATCCAAAACAATTCCTTGCAAAATTAGACCAAATGAAGAAACATGCAAAATTATGCGAAAATAATGAATGCTTTTACGTCAATTCATATTTCCACGAAATGTTTTTTTTGGAGGGGCTTCATTGTATTTTCCAGCTGACATAAAGTCAAATAAATTTTCGGCTGAACTTTTATAATAAATTCGACCAAACTTTTGTGTCGTTAGACTTGACGGGTCGTCAGCACAAAAAATAATTCGGCCGGACTTTTTACAAGTTCGGTTGAACTAACACGTCTGTAGTTACTCAGATCCAAGCTCTGAAAACATATCTTCAACTGTGTCTTGATTAAACTCCATGAAACATTATGAATTAACTGTCATAACCAAGGCAAACATTTTCAGAATTCAATATACTTTTAGGAAATATAACTTTTATGGAATTTCATAAATATTTACTAATTTTAATTAATTTTGTAATAAAACGAGTGCAAACAATTTTTGAAGGTCATTATGATTCAGTGAAATCAATATTCTATATCTTCCAAAATACACTATAAAAAAATTGAAAAAATTATGGTGCATTACATTGGTCTATCATTTGTAATGGGTAGTTTTTAGATTTTTAGTTTATAACTTATATGATGAGAAATTTCGTGCATCACAAAACATATTCAAAATATGTAGTTTTTTCATAGTGGATCAGTTCAAAAAATTCTAGTAATTATGATATGCATCAGTTGGTTTTGTAAATATAAAAAAACCGAAGTAGACTCTGTATTGATTTTTGTAACACATTTTGTTTCTCAAAAACAAAAAGTTTCAAATAATAAACCAGTGCATATTAACATGACTTCTTATGAATCCTTTGATTGTTAAAAAACACACACTCAAAGAAACGCTAAGTTGACATATCAAATGTGTATAAATAAATTCCAAAAAATAAGTAATAGAACACTAATAAAATTTTTGACAGCTTTTATTTTTATCACAAAATGAAATTCTAAACAGAAAATTTGTTTTGGCTTGCAAAAGTTGAAGAACAGAAAAAAAAATGATTTTTTTTTCTCAAAAAAGGGAAAAAAGTGTTACCTAACTTCACATTTTCACACGGGTTTAAATTTATAAAAGAAATATTTTGGTTCAACCGTGTGACATAGGAGCTCGATTAATTTTTCTCCTCTGTATAGATTGTTCCAAACTAGCATAATGGAAACAGGGTCAAGGATTTGGACTCTATTCCAATAGAGAACTGAGCCAAAATCTCTGTCCCCTAGCCCTAATCTAAGTCGATACATGATAAACATACATACAAAGACCCAGGACAAAGAATATTCATCTTAACAAATTCATTCAACTGGAAGGAAATAAAGTTAACTAAAAACCTAGATAAAAATTGTTGTACAAGAATTATCTATGCAATGTAATACTAAAAATATACAAGATAGATACATAATACAACCGCTAGTATGACTATTGCATTAGTACCACAAGAAAATATAATGTATTATGTATAAATTAGCGAATATGCATATTATGCAAAACACAGGAGAAACAAATAGTGAAACACAAGCTTTTCAAGACTCACACACACACACACATACACACACATATATATATATGCTATCTACTCATGTACAAAGAAGAAAACCCTTAACGAGCGAGTACTACATCTTCTCTCAACAGCATGCAACGTTGAAAGTAAGAGGAGAATCATAATCCATAAATGCACAAGATTATCGTTGAATAACAATAAATGATCACATTATAAAAAGAGGAATTAAATCTATAGGTCCTCGGTGATACAAACATCCCTGTTTGAAAATGAGTTCCTTTAATATATAATTACATTCAATATCGTAATGCAGTTCTCAATAGTTCACAAAGACAAAACCAATAACTGAAAAACCCTCTTCTTGTCCTCGACAAAAGAGTAGTAAATAATTAACTATGGGTGAAACCCTTGCGAGGAAAAATTCCCATGAAGGATAAAATTAAACCTTAGCAAATTCCATGGCCATACTGTTACCTACCACAAAGAATCATGTTCGTAGCATCCCTCAAAGACAATACAAAACAACATCCCTTCGAAAGAGTGACAAGTGAAACAAAAAGTTTAACTTACGAGGGTTTGATGGGTAGTCTCTACAACCAATTTCGAAGCTGGCTGGGAAATATGGTGCTCGGATGGGTATCATAACCCCACGCACCTTGCCAAAACAAATCAACAGAAACCCAGTGAGAGCTGTGACAAATATGGCAGCCAGATTATTCGATAGTAAGGGTAGAAAAAATATAATTTTACCTGAGGGGCTAAGTTCAGAAAAGGAATGTTGTAAATCTCCAGTTGTTTGATCAAAACCATGTGGAAAGGGGTTCCGATCATGGAAAATGGAATTAGACAAAGAAATAGTAAAATACCTTCATTTAAAAATGAAAACTGTAACTAGTACTCGACCTCACAATCCTTTATTTCATATGAAAAACAAGATAATCAGTGCTATTACCTCCTAGATGAATGTGGTAAGTAAACAATGCAAGACACGACAATGAGGATTTGCAGAGCTACCAACGGCACCACAACCGAATAATGGTTCGTCGAAGGGGTAGGGTCGGGGTTACCCTAACTAACCCTTAACACATCTGATCTGTCTGATATGGAGCCGCAGTTCAAGCGCTATGGAGGAGTCACTTGTAAACCCTTACCATCAACAGATATTAGTTTAGGGTTTAGAAAAGCACTGAAGGGTTCGAATTTCCAACTAGAAGTACATGTAAAGCAATAAATAGAGTCAACTCCAAAACTTCACCAAAATCCAAAAAAATATCCGATTTTCCATAAGGACCTTAAGTATCTTAAATGTGATGGAGATTTGTAATGTCAGGTGTACAATTCAATCTCCAATGTAATAAACCACAGTGCATATATATATCATGAACCATGTGATGATATATGTCATAATACATGAGAATTATTACCATGTAATTCTGATGGTATCACCATATAGAGTTTTGAATGATAGAATTACAATGTATATTTTATGTTGTGTTATGTTTTAGTAAATTTTTTATTTTATTTTTCAAGTTGAATTTTGTAAGTGGAAGTGACAAGTAGTATCATAGCAGGGTTAGAATGTTGGGACTGAAAGGGAAAAATTCCATGGTAATAGTAATAACAAGTGTGTTAAAAATTGTGGACAGTGACAACAAACATAGGGAAGAAGATTGAGGATCAATTGTGATGAGGAGGGGATCTAGAAATCAGATACCCAGAGCTGCGGAAGGAGGAAACCCCCTACCAAAATTGGAAAATAATCTAGAAATTTGGACAAAATTAAGTGTGGACTAGCATCAGTAGACTAGTAGGTTGCTATAGGAACAAAAACGTCAAACCAACCAACTACTGACATTGTACAACAATTTTAGACTGAGATGGTATGAGTTAGAGGTGATAATGAAATATTAATGCGTGAGTAGGAGAGAATTTTAAAGATTCTCTCCGATGGATAGAGCCATCACACCACTCAAACCAATCCTAAAAGGGGAACTCGAAATGAGAGTGAGCGACAACAACATGCTGACGAGAGGGAATTCAGACTCAACGAAGTAACAAAAGAAGGGCTACTAAGGCAGAACCAAGAAATATTTTGGATCGAGAAGAGATGAAAAAATAGAAAGTGGAGTTACAAGGGGAACTTAGAAAAAATAAACCTCCCACCTTTGATGGAGAAGCTGAGGAGGTGGAAAAAGCCTAGCTGATTAACATGAATAAATACTTCTAGGTCTATGAGTACAGTAGTAAACTTAAAGCCCAGTTAGCCATCTACAAAATTCAAGTAAAATCCACATTGTGGTGAGAATAATTTAAGAACGTTCGAAGAATAGTAGATCAGAATGTGACCCGGGATGAATTCGAGCAATAATTTAAAGATAAGTAATTAACATAACATTTTTACGATGAAAAATCGAGAGAATTCCATTATCTAATACTGGGAGAGATGACCAGAGTTTATAAGGAAATTCACTTCGTTCTTAAGATGTGTACCATATCTATGAAATGAGAAAGAAAAGGTACAATTATTCTTGAGTAGCTTATCGGCTCATATGAAAGAAATAATGGAGTTTTTGAATCCAAAAACCATGGAAGAGGCGATAAGAAAACAAGAATGTGTTATCAACAATTGAAATAGAAGAAAGACTCCAGCAAAGGTTGGCTGCCAAGGAAGGGTCATAAGGGTACTCAGAGTTTTAAGAATAACCGACTAAGTAATTTCAAGAATTCTACAAAAATTCTATCAAATAGGTAGCCTAGAAGGATTCAGTCAAGACCCAAGTGGCAGAAAAAAGATAGACCCATTGAAGCCTGTAGAAAACTAGACCACTGTCAAGCTCAGAAACCTCCATTGCAATGTTGGGGCTACGGTGAAACTCATTACTACAAAAATTGTCCCCATCGGGAAAAAGGTGAGTCTGTAGCTAATCTAGAGAGGCATCCATTGTTGGGGATGTGGCTAGAAACATACCAATGATGAATGTAGTGTTAGAATATCGGTAAGTGGACTACCATCCGACCATGCCAGAAATCGAAGGTAAGTTATTTTCCCAACCTATATCTATTTTGGTTGACCCTAGTGCAAGTTTCAGTTATATCAACCCAAAGATAGTTGAAAAATGTAATTTACAAACTAAAAAATTTAAGAACCCATTGTTGGTACAGCTAGCCACCAGGGAAAAAATAAAGGTAAATTCCAAAGTGACAAACTATTCCTTTGAAATAGGTAATAAACATATAAACATAGATCTGAATATCCTACCTTTAGGTACTTATGACTTATTACTAGGGATGGATCGGCTGGAAGGGCACTAGTCCCTGATGGAATGTAAGATGGGAACTATCAGCTATTTGGTGGATGATGGGATGCACCAGGAAATTCAAGGAATTAATCAACTCCTTCAGCTGCGGCCAATCACTCCATCCCAATTGGGTAAATGTATCAAAAAAGGATTTCAGATTTATGCTATTCAAGTGGGATTTTCCACCTCTAAAGATAAAACCCCTGTATTGGAGGATATTCCAGTGATTCAGGAATTTACTGATGTATTTCTTGAAAGCATACCAAGATTGCCTCCAAGAAGGGATATCTATTTTATGATAGAATTAATTTCGGGGGTGGCACCCATGTCACGGGCCCCATATCGAATGAGTATACCAAAGTTGGCCAAATTAAAGATGCAGTTGTAGGAACTATTAGAATAAGGATAAATCCATCCTAGTGTGTCTCCTTGGGGGGCACCAATACTCTTTTTTAAGAAGAAAGACAATACATTACGTATGTGTATAGATTACAAGCATCTTAAAAAATTGACCATTAAGAACAAGTACCTGTTACCACGGATAAACAATCTCTTTGATCAAGTGAATGGTGCAAATATATTCTCCAAAATATATTTGAGGTCCGCATATCATCAGATATGAATAAATGATGAGGACATATACAAGACAACCTTCTGAACTTGCTATGGGCATTACTAGTTCATGGTATTACCTTTTGGATTAACTAATGCACATGCAACTTTCATGAGTCTAATGCATGGCATTTTTCATCCATTCCTGGATAAATTTGTTCTCATTTTTAATGATGATATATTAATCTATTCTAAGACTATGGAAGAACATAAGGAACATTTGCGTACTATGCTGAAGATGTTGTAAGGCCATCAAATCTATGCAAATTTCAGCAAATGTGACTTTTATAAGGAATAGATCCAGTGCCTAGGCCATGTGATTTCAGATGAAGGAATATCAGTGGATCCAGAAAAGATAAAGACTATCATGGAGTGGCCAATACCTAGGAAGGTAGCATATAAATGGTCTTTCATGGTCTTGGCTTGATATTATCGTCATTTTTTAGAAGGCTTCTCCCGAATCACATTTTCTATCACTTCTTTAGAACATAAAGGACAAACTTTCAAGTGGACCAATGATTGCAAAAAAAAAATTGAACGACTAAATAAATTATTAACTACTGCCCCTGTATTAAAGGTAGCTGACCCAAATAAATAATTTTAGGTCTATATTGATGCGTTTCAAGAGGGATTAGGTGCAGTATTAACTCAATATGGAAAAGTAGTAGCATACGAGTCAAGGAAGCTAAAAGAACATGAACAACGGTGCCCCTCTTATGATTTAGATTTGACAGTTGAGGTTCATGCACTTAAGGTATGGAGGAACTACCTACTGGAAAAAGGTTTGCACTAAAAAGAGATCATAGTATTCAGACCAACTACTTTAAGCAATGTGATTTGAATTCTCAATAGGCAAGGTGGAATTCATTCCTGAGTGAAACTAAATTTGAAATTTATCATGTGAAAGGTAAAGAAAACTGAGTTATTGATTCCTTAAGTAGAAGGGTACATTTTATTTATGATAATTACTTTAACTAGGTGGAATTCATGTTTCAATAACAAGTTAAAGATGCAGCACAAAGAGATCTGGAATACTAGTTTCTATGGCAGCAAACATAGAAGGCAAACAACCAAGAGAAATCGTCAGGTTATGGGGTGAATAACGAGCATTTATTGACCTTTAAAGGAAGGATTTATATCTTGAATCATGTAGCTTTGAGAGGAATGATTCTGGATGAATACCATAGAAATCCTTATGCTTCCCATCCCGACTATAAGAAGATGATGACAATGATAAGGAAAGACTACTTAGGGCCTGGAATGCGTAAAGACATCACCAGATACTTAAATAAGTGTTTAGAGTGTTAGCAAGTTAAGGTGGAGTACAAATGCCCTACTGGTTTGTTACAACCCATTCTTGTACCAGAGTGTAAATGGGAAGTCATTTCACTTGAATTTATTACTAGTTTACCAAGAACAAGGAAGAATAATGACTCGATAATGGTAGTGGTGGATAGACTGAGTAAGGCAACCCACTTTATACCTGTCCAGTCCAACTACACGACATTGCAGATTTCTCAGATATTTATGAGACAAGTGTTTAGATTACACAATATTCCAAAAATGATTATATCATACCGAGATGTGATGTTTACCTCAACCTTCTAGAAGGTGCTCTTCACTAGTCTAGGTATGCAAATTCAGTTCAATACCACCTATCATCTGCAAACAGATGGGAAAATCGAGCAGGTGAATCAAGTACTGGAAGAAATGTTAAGAATGTACGTGATGGAGCAGCCCACAAAGTGGGAATATTTCATACATTTAGTCAAGTTTGCATACAACAAAGGGTACCAAGGGTCTCTAAAAATGCATCCCTTTGAGGCATTATACGAAAGGAAATGTGGGACACCCATCAATTGGAGTAGTCCTGAAACCAAGTTAATGTTTGGAACTAAGATGTTGGAGGACATGGAACAGGAAGTAAAGAGGATTTGACAGAATTTAAAAGTTGCCCACGATAGGCAGAAAGTATATGTTGACTCGAAGATAAATTATCGAGAGTTCAAAGTGGGAGATCACGGTTACATTAGAGTTAAACAAAGGAAAAATACTTTCATGTGGACTACTTGCACCAAATTATCTCCCTAGGTCTGCGTACCTTTCAAAGTTTTGGAAAGGATAGGATCAGTAGCTTATTAGTTGGCTTTACCCAATCACATCAAGGTGCACAATGTCTTTCATGTGTCCCTACTGAAATGATACATGCATGATCTCAAGCATATAATTCATTGGAAAAAAATTCAGGTAAATTGTGACTATTAAAATGCCTTAAATATTGATATATATCTATATATATATGTAAATAATGTATTAGATTTTGGTTGTCACAGGTCGAACCGTTCGAAGAATTTCTAGTAGGACCTTAGCGTATTCTCGAGCAGTGAGAAATAACATTGCGGAAATGAGTGATCTTCCATGTTAAAGTGCAGTGGAAGATCTTTGGCCCAAAAGAGGCTACCTAGGAAGATGAGGATTTTATGCAGAATTCATACCCAGAGTTATTCTATGATGAGAATTGAACACCGACGATAGTGTTCACCTTAGGGGGGGAGATGTAACACCCCCAAATTTCGATCTAATTTACTTTTATCTCTCACAACGTTATGTACTATTATTAAAGGATAAGACCAAAAAACATGATTAAAATTGTTTAATGAATGTGTGTTTATATTTTATTCTCATTTTTTTAAATAAAGATTTATGTGTCCAAAATTACAACAACTGATTGGTAAATAAATTCCAAGATTCGAGAGTGGTTAGAGCAGCTGTTAGAGATGATAGTTACCTTCTCCTCTAGAGATAAATGAAGTATCTCAGTAAGGAGAGGGGATTCTGTGAACTATGGAAGCAAGATACTATTGTATAGAGTGGTTCATAGCTGGTTAAGACCAGTGGAACTATAAAATTCAAAGAGTTGTAGATTGGATAGGAGTAGTGAAGTATAACTCTGTTTTCAAAAATTCTGCCGAGACACTCTAGTGAGGAGCACAGGGGGAGTAGAGGACGTCATATCCTCTCTCATAGTTAGGGGTCATCATCAGTTGAGTAATTTTTGAGATAAGTATTTGGGAACTATATACTCAAAAGAAAACTAATGCATTGGGTAACTTTGTTCTCATTTCTTTTAAAAATATATACATGTTTGATTACAAGTGATAGGAAATAACTGAGTTAAATTTTATTTCTAGGAAAGCAGATAAAGAGTTACACTGAAATAAGTTTTGTTACAACCATATCTAAGTGTTCTTTTCCCTTATAGTAATCTGTGGACAAAGTTTTGTAATATAGCTTAACGTTGTGAAATATATCCTGTGATATCTATCAAATAGCATGTACAATTTCTACATATTCTTTCTTTAGAACCTTATATTAAAATACTTTTAACATAAGTCAAGTTTAAATTTAGAAAAGAAATACTATGGTTCAACCGTGTGACATAGGATTTTGATTAATTTTATCCTCTATATAGATTTTTCCAAACTAGCACAATGGAAACAAGGTCAATGGTTTGGACTCTAGCGCAGCGGAGAACCGTGCCAAGATATTTGTCCCCTAGACCTAATCTCAGTTAATACATGATAAACATACATACAGAGAACCTATGACATAGAATTTTCATCTTAACGAAATCATTCAACTGGAAGGAAATACAGTTAACTCAAAACCCAGATATAAATTGTTGTAGAAGAAATATTTGTGCAACATAATACTAAAAATATACAAGATAGATACATAAGACAACCACTGGTTTGTCTATCGGATTAGTACCATGATAAAATAGAATGTATCAGGTATAAATTAGCGAGTATGCATATTATGCAAAACACAGGAGAAAAAAATAATGAAACAAAATGTTTTCAAGACATATATATGTGTGTGTGTGTGTGTGCTATCTATTCCTGTACAAAGAGGAAAACTCTTAACAGGTGAGTATTGCATCTTCTCTCAACAACATGTAACCCCGAAAGTAAGAGGAGAACCACAATCCATAAATCCAAAGGATTATCATTGAATAAAATGAAAAGATAGCATTATAAATAGAGGAATTAAATCTGTAGGTCCTCCGTGATACAAACATCCTTGTTCAAAAACATGTTGCTTAAATATTTATTTATATTTAGTATTATAATGTGGTTCTCAAAATTCCACGAGGACAAAACCAATAACTGAAAAACCCTCTTCTTGTCCTCGAAAGAAGAGTAGTAAATAATTAACTATGGGAGAAACCATTGGAAGGATGAATCCCCATAAAGGATAACATTAAACCTTAACAAATATCATGTATGGACTATTACCAACCACACAGATGTTAGCAGTGTCCCTCAAAGGTAGTAAAAAACACCATCCCTTTGAAAGAGTGACAAGTGAAACGTGGAGTTTAACTTACCAGGGTTTGATGGGTAGTCTCTACAACCACTTTCAAAGTTGGCTGGGCATGATGGTGCTCAGATGGGTGTCATAACCCCATGCAGCTTGCCAAAACAAATCCATAGAAACCAAGTGAGAGCTGTGATAAATATGGAATTTGGATTATCCAATAGTAAGGGTAGACGAAATAGAATTTTACCGAAGGGGCTAAGGTCGGAAAACGCATGTTGTAAATCTCCCATTTTTTTTCTCATAACTCAGTGGAAAGGGGATCCCTACACGGAAAATAGAATTAGAGATATAAATAGTAAAATAACTTCACCTGCAAATGAAAATCGTAAACAACACTCATCCTCACAATCCTTTATTTCATATGAGAAACAAAGTAATTAGTGATACTACCCCTTGGATGAATGTGCTAAGAAAACGCTACAAGACATGACAATGAGGAGTTGCAGAGCTACTAGTGGTGCCACAACCAAATGAGCGTTTGTCGAATGGGTAGGGTTTGGGTTACCCTAACTAACCCCTAACACATCTGAGCCGCCTGATCTGGAGCCGCAGATCAAGCACTATGGAGGAGCCACTTGTAAACCCTTACCGCTCGCAGCTATCAGTTTAGAATTTGGAAAAGTACTGAAGGGTTCAAATTTCCAACTAGAAGGACAGGGAAAGAAATAAACAGAGCCAACTCCAAACCTTCACCAAAATCCAAAAAAATTCTGATTTTCCATAAGGACCTTAAGTACCTTAAATGTGATGGATATTTGTAATGTCAAGTGTACAATTCAATCTCCAATGTAATAAACCACCATGCATATATATATGATGAACCATGTGATGATATATCTCATAATACATGTGAATTATTTCCATGAAATTCTTATGGTATCGCCATTCTTATGTTTTGAATGATAGAATTACAATGTATATTGTATGTTGTGTTATGTTTTAGTATTTTTTTTTTTTTTGCAAGTTGAATGGTGTAAGTGGAACTAACATACTACAAGGAAAGCATTTTACTAATTACCTTACTGGATACCATTGTCACTCATAACCCCCTTGGAAATCAATTTTATAAATTTATCTATGAACCAATAACTGTGTATTGATTATTTCACCATGGGATATCTTGTTGGAGGTGTTTCTTTTAAGTACATATATTCATATCCTTCGTTATACTCTACATTATTGGATTATGTTTAGAGCAAGTAATAATTAATATTTACTACCATATTTCTCACCACATTATCAACTTGGAATTAATCAAAAAATTGGTGGTTTTAAGAGAGTTTAATTATTCATGTTACTCCCATAGTCCTCTGATACTTGTGATATTCCACTTAATTAAAATGCTTACTTATGTGAATGACAAAAGTATTGAATTTGGAATAGATCCTGCTTACGATATATTTGATTCCAAGTTCATGGTGAAGTGTCGTGAGTCCATCTGACATTGCCATCTCATGACCCTTCAGATATCGCATTGATGATTTATTTTTCCCTCGGCTGGATTAGGTGTGATTTAATGTTAATTTGTTGGGTTATATCAATGAATATGGATTTAAGGATTCACTTAAGGGTTCCCACCATAATGAGTTTCTTTCCCATAACTCAAAAATTGATTTTTCACTTGAGGGATATATTTGGTGGCCTGATTCCTAGAGGATGACAGCTGGTGTCGATCCAATTATTGATCTTGTAGGGTTTGGATCCAATGTTCCAACTACTTGTAAATGACATAGGTGTAACTACCCTATTTTTTGTGGTTTTCCTCGTCATTCTTACAGTCTCCAAGAGAGTTTTTTTTCATTGCTCCAATGTTATTTCTAAACCAGAAAAATTACTTCCCTATCCTTTTGACTGCTGAGGCCTTTTTGTTGAGCCGAGACCCGTCTTTTCTGTTGTTTGGAGGTAAATTTCCCATTGAGGGCCAGGTTAAGAGGCAAGAGGAAGACACCTCTGCATTCAAAACCTTAACTACCTACTTAGACTGGTATGGAGGGTTTGGCTTACAAATTTTTTTTTTGATTTTTTGTATTCATTATATGTGATAACCTTTCCTTCGTTGTGCCGCTTGTTATAAAATTATTTTATGCAAAGGTTTGAACTAAGTTTATTTCTTCCTCGGGTTATATCTTTACTCCTCTCACTGTGTTTATTTTTTTTTGGTAATTTCTGAGTTTTATCTGATGCTTACTCATCTCTTATGATAATTTTCAAGTTTGTGCTCCACATTTCGAACATTATGAGCTAACTTTCTAACAATTACTCAGGTGCTCAAGAGACCTCCACATAATTTCTTCGTTCTCTACTTCTAAGTACAAATAAGTTACCCCTTAGGAGTTCACATATTCATAGAGTCATTGATTTTAGTTTACTATTGAGTTATGCTTGAGGGTAAAAATTCCCATTGAATGGGTTTTTTGAGAAGAACACGGTCTCCTCGCCTCGAGGAAAGTGCGAATCATTTTATGCATCTCAAGGATTTCAACCCCAAATGTTGTGTAAATTTGTATATAAATTGGAATGTCATAATTTTATTTCTTCTCTCGACAATGGAGAATTTATCACTTATTGCACTTAATATTCTTATAATATTTTTGTTGTGATTAAAATGAGTTCATGTACCCTCATGAGACATAAGTTGGTTCTCATATGGTCGAGTACTTGTGGATTTGTTAGCTATATTATCTTGCTCTATTTTTATGATTAATATTTTCATTTAAGAATTAGTTATTTCTTAATTAACAATAATATAGTTATGTCTCTACAAAACATTTTAAGTTTCCATATGTTGTTTGTATTGTGAAATATATAGGAAGTTACATTTTAATGATTTGATTTCACATTCCACCGCTCACAAATGGTTAGGATTTGGATGGGTTACTGGGTTAATGGCTCAATTTGGCCGACCCAGAGACCAAACCGACCCCTGTTGAACTTTCAAATAATCTTGTTTCACCTAGCTCAGATTTAGGTAGTTCAACCAGTTAGGTCTCATTTTTTTCCTTTCCTCTGTCACATATTTTGTTAACTCATAACCCAAAATCAACACTACCCATTTTCCTTGAATAAATCAAGTACTCATGAAATCAGAGGGTTTCATCGATTTTCATTTTTACTCTTCAAGCACTTTTCTATGAGTATTCATGTCTAATGAAACAATATTCGACTATAACATTTTTTGATAGTAATGTAATGCTAGTATTTACTTTTGGCACACTTATATGTTAAACTCAGCTATGAAATCCAGTGGAGAGTGCAACTCTCCACCCAAAAACTAGAGTGGCTATTATGTCTAGTGCTCTCCCATGAGAACTCAGCCTCCAAAACAATATAAAATAATGACCTCTAGGGTCTTATTCACTAGAATCAAGGTCCAACCCAACCAAGAATAATTAATTCAAGGTGTCCATTGGCTTGTAGCCTGGCTCAAGAGTTCCTTAATGGAAGTTTCGTGCGTGTAGTTCCATCTCCCCTCTCTTTGTCTTTGCACTACAAAGAAAAGACCTTCTAGCGGATTTTTTTGAAGAACCCCTTATAAAAATACCCCAAACATCCGTTTTTAGTGTAGGTTACTAGAGGAGGTTGGCGGGTGGAGTTTTTTGCGAACTTTTTTTGTCCGGTGTGCTTATCATCCTAACCCGCACCAGTGCGTTCAACCAGAAAAAGCACCAGTTCACAAAAAACATTGGCACACCGAACACCGTGTGCTCCAGACAAACCCGCCCTGGTGCGTCTTATTACTGTAATGCACCAGTTCTTTACAAATATTCTACAACAGTGCATCCTAAAACCTTGCGCCAAAACTGAAACCGCTCAGTGCGATCATAAGAAACCACATCGGTGCGCCTATAAAACCCCGCACCAGAGAAGGGTACATAAAACAAATTATGGCCAAAAAACCACATTTTTCACTTTTTAGTGCTCCAGAGCTCTCAAGCACTGGTGAAAGTTATCCTTGTTTGAGCCACCCTGACATCAATGCTCCCATTGCACCCATTGCACACACTGCTCCTCTGCATTGTCCACCAATCTATATTTTGAATTTTGCAAAACGGTGGGAAAATTTACTTTTGCAAATTCTATAGCTAATATGCCTCCTTGACGGACAAATGTACACGTATTTTTCTTGTTTTTCCATAATTAAGCCTTTTAGCAGATTATAATTTTAAATTAACTTAAAATTAGCCGGTTCGCAGTGCTTCCTGTAAATTTACAAGTCGCACCGCAACCAGTGCTTAAGGTATCCGCATCAGTTGTGGGGTGGCACCGGAAGGCACACGATGATATTTAAAAATTTAAAAAATGTGTGGTGCAGTCGGTTACCTAGCCACACTGTTGATCCTATGGAATAACAGCAATGCAGTGCGTTGACTTCAATATCTGCCCCAGGGCGGGTATTTTTGTCAACGCACTGCATTCTAGCATTTCGAGACGGTCAACAGTGCGACCTGGTAAAATACCGCACCGTTGACTAAGTAATGATGTCAAGAGGTCGATGCATTGACCAAACTATACACCCCAGGGCATATAGTTTGGTCAATGCACTACCCTCTAACATCAGTCCATAGTCAATGGCGTGATCTATTATACCACCGCACCATTGAATTATGAGTAATGCCAACAGGGAAGTGCGTTGAAAATTTTCATGTGCACTGCCTCTGGTGCGCTAGAAATTTGCTGGTGCATCGCCTCCGGTGTGGGACAAAAAAGGACGCATCATTACCGGTGCATGTCTATTTTTGTGGCACACTGACTATATTTTTTTTTCAAAAATGTTTATATACGTATATTCCTAAATACATGTCTCATTTAGTAAAAAAAATTTATTTAATATTTCAATCATTTAGAGACGTGAAAGGAGAGAACAGAGGGAACAACAACAACAACAAGTGGACCAGTATAACATGGTTTGTGAGTGGGAGGCACGAGAGAGGGAGAGAAATGCGTTCCCTCGCTCTATTACAATAGCTACCCAGGGGCTCCTAAGGAAGGTAGGCCTCCTCAAGTTCCATGAGGAGGATACTTCCATAAAGGGCCATGGTGTTTTTTTGCAACATCTTATCAGCAGGTGGAATTCCCACTTACAGGCTTTCCAAGTTGGTCCTAACCAGTGGTGCGAACCCACAGAGGAGGAAATATATTTCATTATTGGGCTATCGAGGAGAGGGGTGAATTTTCCCTTGTTCCTAGATGTTCTAGTTAGCTATGCAATAGGGAGTTAGTTGGTGTACTCGCAGAGACAAATTAGCACAGATATACTATCTCCTTCATATTTTTAGGTCTCTGGAGGGAAATTACGTATTGCTGCATTTGGAAGTGAGGCGGTGAGGTGCCTCTCACTTCTGATTTCGACCATTTCACACAATACCAACGATGGGAAACACATTAGTTGCCCACTTCTATATTATTTCAATTCTTTAATATAGGAGCCACAACTTTTCAAGTGGTCTGCCATTTTTTTATGGCAGTTCTGTATAGCCTTAGATAGATTTCATGCTCAGGCACAAGGGTGGGTCAACTTCCCTTTCACTTTAGAGCTTTTTGTTTATTTTTTGAGATATTTCCAGAGACGAGGCCTAATTTTTCTCGATAGCCTCGTAGGCTGATGTTGCATGCATGGATGCACATGTGGGGACAGATGATGCCCAAGAGGGGCGAGACTAAGTTTTTCGTCAGGATATCGCATGATGGACTGGAGTTTCTAGCAAGTGTTGACGATCATCCCTTCATTATGGTCCCCTGTCCTTATGCTGGTTTGGATTGGAGAGGGTGTGCCAACATCCTCTTCATAGATGATGAGACGTCAGATGATAGAGGTAATATTCCTGTTTTATTTAAATTTATTCTAACATGTTCTTTAACTTGTTTTTATTAAATTGTGTAATGAAATTGTCTAATTATTATTGTGTACTTGTAAATATTTTGCAGACATTGGGTCTTTTGATGGCAAGGACATGCCAATGACACCAAATGATCCAAGTGTGGATCCTGATGACGATCAGGATATGCCAGATGTTGATGATCATGAGGCCAGTGCAGAGAGACCTGCTCCTGCTAGTGCACCAATACCACCTTTTGCTAGGCGTGGTAGGCTTGATAGAAGATTCAGGTCGTAGTTGGGTGACCAACTCTGTGCATTGATTGTTGAGGCAGGAGTCAGGCCCGCTACTATGAGAGACATATAGGTCGATGGTAGGTTGTTACATATGTGGAGAGGTAAGACGCGTGACATGTACAGCCTAATGCAGCATGTTGTAGGAGCTATGACCTTAGTTACATGGCTGAGGAGGAATTTTGTATGTTATAGGCGTGGTAGAGACGCAACACGTGATCGATAGTCCGCGAGCAGCAACGCATCATCTGATGATCATGATCAGGGGAGTGATCATCATTCACCTCGTGCCACGCTAGATGAGAAGCCTCCACTAGCATCGAGCAGCAGTCACAATGGAGAGTAGGCAAGACCATCGGCCACGTCCAGTCAGCAGCCTACAACATCCAGCAGTACTCATGATCATGAGTAGGTTGGACCATCAACCATGTCGATTCATCATGATGAGCAGCTAATAGTTGATCCTGATCAGCATGAGGCACCAATACCATATCAGCAGGCACATGATGATCAACATGTATCTGAGCTCATTGAGGTTACACCATTGACAGAGAAAGCCTCAACTAGTACTACTATTGATGATGTACCACTAGCTGATATATGAAATTTATATTACAGTTGTATATTTTTGACATTATTCAGTTATATCTATATATATATATATATATATATATATATATAGTTCATGTATCTTATGTTCATGTTACAGTTGTACTTAATTTACATGTTGGTGATCATCATGATGTGTATATTGTTAGGTCATTTTAGATATGTTCATTTAATGTAAAACTTGCAGATAGATGTGTTTGTGATAGAAGTTATTTCACATCAGATGTATATTTGATGTTTGTGTTGTGATGATGTTATATAATGCTAATTTTGTTTTGTTAGATGATCATGATCACGATGATGTTAGCGAATTTGAATGTGTTTTTTAGTCAAATATGATGTTTGTACGATGTTTATTATGATCGTGATGTTTATTAACTAATTTAATATTAAATGATCATGATATTATAAAATTGTAATATTTGTAATTCTAATTGTATGTAAAATATTTGTAAAATTTTAATTGTAATTATAATATTTAATTTATTGTGAAATGATTGTAATTGTAATTTTAATTGTAATTTTATATATGTAAAATTGTAAAATTGTAATTCTAATTCTAATTGTATGTAAAATTCTAAAATTGTAATTGTAATGGTATATATGTAAATTTGTAAAATTGTAATTTTAATTGTGATTGTATGTAAAGTATTTGTAAAATTTTAATTGTATTAATGTGAAAATTTTAATTGTATTAATGTGAAATGATTTTATTAAAAATTTTAAATTTGTGAATTTGTAAAATTTTAAATAATTGTAAAATAATACATCTAGAATAGTATGAATTATTGTAACATAATAAAGTTTAGAAAATAATGCAAATAAATTCATGTGCTTTAGAATGATCATTATTTTATGATGATCTTACATACCAAATAAAACTTTATACATTACGCCATTATTTTTGAGATCAACAAAACTGCAAATTATCAAGTGAAATATTGATTTTAATATTAACACAATGCAAAATACCAATTAATTCAAAATACATATTATAATGTTTCGAAAAACCCATCTTAAAAGGTATAAATATTGATGAAATAACACATGTACCATATCACTCTCGGATCTCATGATCACCATCATTATCTTCCAGCTCGCATGGCATGACAACACTATTATTCTCAAAAATATGTTTTGATCTAGGGTCATGTCTCAATACGAACCACCAATCCCTATCCAACACATCTGGGTAAAAAAACACCTGGTTGCAGTGTTTGGGTAAAACATAGGGCTCGTTAGCTTCATCCCGCATCTTTCTAGAGTTGATACATATCAGCCTACTATCGCGATCTTCCTTTACATTATTCCGATAAAAGATGTCCCACCACTTGCCCCAAAAAATAACACATTGGAAAGAAGAGAAAACCACTTCAATGATTTCTTGTATCTTTTCGATGTAACCTAATGTCCCTCGTACTAGATTTTGATCATGGTGGCTAGATTGACTAGATTGACCAAACTCGACTTCCACTCCATACTCTTGTGTGATGTTTCTGACATCGTCATTTTCTGTGTGAAAATGGTGTCCATATACCCACATAGATGGGAACAAATGCACCTATTATAAAAAAGTTAAAAAAATCATAGTCTCATGTATATTATAATAACCCAACAGTTAAAATATGTAATATAGATTTCTTATAAGTTTCAAATGTACATATAAATTAAATAGATTACTACCAAGTTGATGCACCCAATCCCTACGTTTAGCGCATCCTCTTTAGCACGTGGGTAACATCCAGTTGCACCGTATTTATCTCTGGCTTGCTCAACAACCCAACTCTTGGGGCATATTTTTGGCATATTTTATTTTAAATGATCAAGATAAGGCACACTTCTATCATTCAACTGTCTGAATTTTTTCCTGTCACTATGCCATTTCATCCTCTTTTATTCATACAATGCGACCCACAGTTGTGTCGCTTCAAAATTTTAAAGAATGAATTTATTAATTGCTTCATTTTATGCATTCGTTGATGAAATCAAACCAACATTATATAGTACATAGAGATCAAAATATACATTATATCGAAGCTCAACATGAATATTTACTTTGTATAAATTTGAAAAATTATAAGTCACATACTATTTATCAAGCACTTTTTTACACTCATTTGGAGCAACCCCCCTTCTCTTTTGTATTCATCCCTTTCATCATCGCAAATCACCACACCTGGTTTGTTGTCGATATGCTTGATATACTCACTGGCATAATAGAAATACTCATACGATATTTACCCTTCTGCCATAGACCCCTCGGGTTTCGCCCTTTGTCAAACAAAAACTTTCAATTTCTTCATGTACCTCTCTAAGAAGAACATCCAACGACAAGAAACAACCCCAACTAATTCAACCTCATCTACTAGGTGGATTAGAAGATGAACCTACAATTCCATGAAACTCATCGGCAGTTCCTTCTCAAACATACAAACAATCTCAACTATCTCTTGATGCCACCGTGGAATGCTAGCCACATGAATATCCTTTGACGTGATCCAACATACAAATGGTGATAATTTATATATGACACGTCCTATGTCTTGAGGCAATTGAAATTTCACACACCCATGCATGAAAAATGGATAATGACACTGCAAAGTTATAAACGCGTGTAATAATATACAAAATTATTTATGTTTTATGATCCTTGCATGGGATAAATTTTATTAATATAACAAATAATAAAATCATTCTTTTCACATTATAGGTACTCTTAGAATATTCAAATGGTCATGTGATTTCAACCTCGAAAAATGGTCATCCACGATGAAGCAGCATCGTAGTGAAGACCCGTATGAAGATGGCACCCTCACACCCATTATAACTTCCTTTGCCAAAGAATTATCATCTTTTTTTAAAATCCATGGGACATCACCTTCTTTAAAATACCATGAATTAGAGGGACCAGTGCCTGCCTCTGATCCTGTACCTTCTAATTGTCTTGGCCAATGTTTCTTTATAGTTTTTAAAGTAATAAGATCTTTCTTAACAACCAATGTGTCACTCTATTTTGATGATATATTCCTCCATAAATAATATGAAACATTTTTAAATATATGCATGGGATCTAATAAGTGGGTAATATTAAGATGCTCCTAATATGGGAGGTTATAAAGATAGATTCCTTTTCGTCCCAATGGGAAATTTCTCAACGTAGGCGTCGAAGAATTTTCGATCATCAAACATAGGCTCCCCATTTGAATCGAACATTTCTATGAACTCCTTCTCCTTCTCTCTCTCATATGCTCTAAGCCATTCAACTGGTGTCTTTATTGAAGGCCTTTGGGTTCTCTCTCGTTTACCATTGAAAGTGGATGCTGCTCTTCTATAATGGTGTTCTTCTGGGAGGAATACCATGGAGTAATCATACATTGGCTTTCGTAGGTTCTTGGACCATCTAGTTTTCAGAGAAGGTCCAAAAAATTTACATCCAGAATACCCCTTTTTTACAAGACCTGCGAGATTATTGTATACAATTAATATGCATGGCACTTTAAATAATATCATGAAGATCAAAACAATTACAACAAATTAAATAACTAATATGTGAAATAATATCGTTACATATATAAACAAATAAATTAATTAAACATGTAATTTAC